>JAJVSH010000066.1:1068573-1087169 GCA_021460005.1 Tetramorium alpestre | reverse complement strand
TTTTTATTATTTAGTATTTTTTTTATTACTTTTGAAACGACATATTGTTTATTTTATTTCATTTCGTTTCATTTTTTATTTACTAAATTTATTATATTATATTTTTTTATATTATTATATAATCTACATAGTATTTTAATAAAACTGTAATATTTTAATATAAATTACAATATTTTTATTCTTTCCTTTCTCCTCTCTTATTTCCTTATCATTTTAACTAATTAATTAATTTCAATTTTTTACAATATACAATTAATATGAACTGATGACTTTCCATACATTTTTATAAAAGAAATTCTTATATATTGTCTTTAATACGATTTTTTAATTTTTATTTTGATAATTTGCTTTTATTGCCATTTTCATCATTTGAATTATTGGCGGGAGTTGCCAAGATTGACGGACCAATCAAAAGTTGCTATTACTTGGCCAGACTCTTATTACAGGGACTCTAGCTCTCCCTCGTCGTGCGCGCCACCCGACGTCGCTGATTCATTATCGATTTTTTCGGCGGGATCAGCCGGCGCGGTCGATAAGGACGTAATTCAGTGGCAGCCGAATTCGCGCTCATCCTTCTGCTTCCGTACGGCCGCCCGTCAGGCGTGCACCCGGCGGCATTGTTTTCTTGGTTGATCAGACCAAGTTCTCATTTGTCCCGGATCATGCTGTCCATCTGACGGCATGCTCGTTCCTGGATGAAGGTCCGTTCAGAGTGTCCTCCTGAATATGGCCTTCCTTCCGGCTCTTTATGATTCTCCGGCGCCCTGGGAGAACGGCCTGTACGCGCGCTTGACGTCCCGTTGCTCTCCGCAATCCCTCCGTTCCCAGACTTGTCGGATTGCTCGCTCTTCCGGATTGATGGCCGGTAACGCTATCGGTTCATCACTCTCGGTACAAAATCTACGACTCATAGTGTGGAATTAGACAATATAATTTTTATAACGGACGGACAAGACGAACACACGTTGACTCAAATTTTTAAGGGATCGCCTATCCGCGCGTGCGGAGGCGATCCTGATCCGTTTATCCTCGCTCGGTCAGGCAAACCCTTGTGACGGACGAAGTCACGTCACAGTTACAAAAACATAATAATAATATGTATAAAAACTAAATTTTAACTATGAGACAAATAAATTATATTTTGCATATTGAATAGTTTAAAATTTAATTTATACATAATAAGAAATTGTTGTAACATGAGATAAATTTGACTATAAGCTAAATTATTTATATTTTGCATATTGAATTGTTTAAAATTTATTTTATACATAATAAGAAGTTGTAACATAATAACAAAATTAAAGACATTTTTTATTTATATAACTCGATCTGATTCTGGATCACAAAAAACCAATTAAAGAAATTTAATTTACATTTTATTTAATTATACATTCATAATCCAAAGTCAAATCAAGTCACAAATTAAAAATATTATAAATAATGTTCTATCTACTTGTGAGATATAGAAGACTGTTTTTATTTTGAAATTAACATTGTATTAAAAAGATTGCAATATATTTTACAATGTTCTGTTTACTTGTGATATGCTTGTAAGATACAGAAGAGTGTTTTTATTTTGAAGTTAACATTGTATTTAAAAAATTGCAATATGTATTATAATTGCAATATGTTCTGTTTACTTGAGATATTGTATGTGATTGTTCGGGATTCGTTGACGATCCGAGCGTCCCGAGTTTGACATCGCGGTGACATCTATTGATTATCGATAGATGGATCGCTGCGGGCCGCCGGCGGCTCTCAGAGAGGCGCTCGCGACGTCGCGGCGGCGCGACGGCGCCTTCTCTTCTCTTGTTCTAATGGTGATGAATGCATCGAACGTGATCTAGCGTGCTCGTGTGCTTCATCAAGTGTTGGACGCTTAGTGTTTCTCAGTGTGAGACAATAGACATCTCAGTGAAGTATCTAGTGCTCACCTAACGNACCGCTCATTATAGACTGCTCGGGTACAGCATCACGACTTCTCAGGCTCACCACNTAACGCGCGTGCCGGCGCCACGTGGCGANTTTACACTCACGGGCATCTCACCGAGAAGAAGAAGCGTCGATTAATATAATCGGCCTTCTCAAGTGCGTATCTCAGTGACTCATTGTGAAAAAGCAGAATTCAAGACATTGTACATATGTTCATCCTTTTATCTGTGATAAATACACGGTGTCTTGGATTTCGTCATCCACAGTCCCATCTTTTTTACAATATAATTGTGTTATTTTAACAACCGTTCCACGACGTCCTCTCACCTACTTCCATCCGTAGGTTAACCAGGCGATTCTCAAACAGTGATATTGTATTGAAAAGATTGTGATAATTAAAAAAAATTATTATTTGTATGAGTTATATGTATATTATTACATTTATATGCATTTAACGTGTAACATTAGCAACAAATATTGACATTATACAACTATAGCTAGTTGATATTTTAAATACTGTACAATGTTTCCATTTTTTTTATTTTCTTCAAATAAAAAGAAGAATAAACAGCAATCTGAGAAAAACAGCAATCGAAGCGTGAACTAGATCATATATTAGACCCTATATAGACCTATGATATATGTATATTAACATAGGGTCTATGTTAATATTTAAATCTGTTTTTTTAGCTAAATTTTTCACGCCGTACATCTTTCCTCGTTTTTTCCAATATGAAGAGAAAAAGCAGAAAGATAAATAGTGCAAGTTCAGCTAAAAAAGATAGATCTATTGAGTTGGGGATTTTTCGATAACGGTTAGCACTATTTTAGTAAGCTTGGTGGGGATATAAATATTTTTTATCTGGCAACATGTACTTATTGGTACATTCTATTGTTTTCTGCTTTTTTGCCAAAACGCGAATGCGTCCTTATAATGTGCAGTAAAAGAAACCTATACTGACAATGAGACCTTAATAGTGATATTTTTTGACGTCAAAAAACCGTCAAATTTTGTAACCAAAAATCATCATGTTGACTTTTCGGCTGTGATCGAAATAAAATGTCGCAATGACGTCATTTTGAAATGTGTTCCTTCCCGTGTGGAAATTTCAACTCGCGGATAGATAGAAGCTAGCCAGTTTTTCTAGACGCTACTAGTACCTAGCTAGTAAACCTGGATAGCGGCTAGCGCTATATGTAACGCTGTGATATCTAGCTACTAGATAGTAAAACTATCTAGACGCTAGAAAGTAAAACTATCGAGGCGCTAGATAGTAAAACTATCGAGACGCGAGGTAGTAAAACTATCTAGACGCTAGAAAGTAAAACTATCGAGATGCTAAATAGTACTTTTTTCAATGTGTTAGCTAGCCTCTGGTTAGTTTTACTTTTCATGTTTTATACAGATTATATGAAATAAATCTTAATTTTCTAGAATATTTTATTTATTTATTGTATCAATAATGTTAATATTATTGATAATGTTAATATTTCAATTTAAGTAAACTCAATTATATTTAGTGCAAATTTTACAATTGTTTTATTACAATAGTCCGCGTTTAACAATATAAAATTTTGTGCAAGAATAAAAAGACGATATAGAAAACGCCTTTACAAAAAAAAAATCTCACATTCCCCGTGTAGGAATTTCAACTTTTTTTCTAGTCAGTTTTTCTAGATGCTATCTAGCACTAAGCTATATATAATAAACATTATATACAATATACTATATAAATACTATATAAATACTATATAAATACTATATAAATATATAAAAAATAAAAAAAGGATAAGAAATAATAAAAAATAAAAAGTAATACAAAATAAAAAGTAATAAAAAGAATAATAGATATTAAGATTTTGTCTGCGATGAGCGGGGTTGCGACACGTCCTTAACATTTGTTAATACCGTTCCAAGATGTGACAAAAATACTTTATCAGAAATTGGCGGTATAAGCTTTTTATGTACTTTGTCATCAATCATGGCTGTAAAAACAGAATTAAAGCAGAATTAAAACGGAATTATTTTTATTTTTATATTTTATCATATTTATATTTAAAACTTTTTTTCAAATATCTTACCTAGTAAACAATTACAGAAATAAGTGTCTTTAAATAAATATTTTCCGGATACTTTTTTTGCGCGTTAAACATTACAGCGACATCTTTCGTGATGATTTTTTTCAATATTGCTGTAATATTTTTAGTCATACTTTTATCATTGTCAAATTTTTGTGATAATATTTGCATCTGAAAAGGAAACTTTCATTAGTTTTGCTCGAAATTTTTTGCAAATAATAATTAAATAATTATAACAGCACTTACAAAGTATGCTCGCTGCTCTGCGTTCTCACAAATGTTCTTATCAAAATCATTAAATTTTTCGTATGTATCGAGTGGCAATGTTATATTGTATTTTTCATGAAATGATATAATATGTGGTAATTTGGTCAGCACGTATGAACGTTTCTAGCATTTCTTTCATTTTGCGCATCATTTTAATCATCTTGTGTTGGACGTGCTTAATAGTGCAAATTTCCTCTGCGAGAAGTTTTATATCTGTAATTATAAATTGGTTTAACAAAAGTGTAAATGCTAGAAACTTTAAAGATTACGAAAAGACATGCAATAAAATAATAAAAAAATAAGTCTTGAATAATTTATGTATCATCAACTGTATTAGTAGAAATACTACTTAATTTCAAACCGTTTTGTGCAATGTACTATAACGGATAAATTTTAAAAATATTTAAAAAAACAGACAGATAGATAGATAGATAAATAGACAGGTAAATAGATAGACAGATAGATTGATTTGAACTGAACATTTAATTTACTGTGCAATCCGATGTATGTTCTGTACTAATTTAAAATTATAGCCTATATTTACGCATCTACTTCTGATAACTTTGAGGATGTTGAGAATAAAGTTTCAGATTTTTTAAAAGATGACGCAGTCATCTCTGTTACTTTTTCTTTATTGAAATTTTCGTTTGGAATTTCCTGCATTTTTTTGTTTAATTTGCCTTAAAGTTAAGGAATAGAAGATAATTGAAAATATTAGAGCTGCAGAACCATTTAAAGCAGCATTGCATAGTAATTATAAACATTAATAATAAGGAATATTGGCCTTCTTTTTATTGTTACCTGATTTTGTATTTCGCCTAATATTTTGATGTGGGCAAGATGAAGACTCTGATTCATTACTCTCGCATTGCTCTTCAGATAATTTAGTTGCTGATGACACTCTATGAGAAAATAACATTTTCTATATAGTCATTTTAATAATAGTTATAATAATAAACGCGGAAATTTTATTACATTTTATCAAATGATTCTTGTTTGCTATCAATGTTTGAATTTTGATTTTGCGGTGAGTATGAATCTGGTATGCTTGCTGTTTCGTCTTCGCATAATTCTGAGTCCGGTATAAAAATGAAATGTATTTACATATAATTGATATATTACACTCGAATGAATATGTCGCGACTCATGTTTGTTCAAAAACACTAGAGCGAGTTGTTTCTTAATTAAAATATTTCATTATCATTTATTATGTAATAGACAATATTCCCACCACCATCTATTTTACTAATAAACTGCAGGAAAAACAAATAAAAAATATTTATTTTAATAAAAAGTGAATATTCACATTTATGGATTTTATCTTTTTGGTACTTTTGCAATATCACAAATTTCTCTTTTTCGTTTTTTGGCATTTAAGGCAAAAGATTCCGTAATACGCGCTGCTTTCTTTTAAGGTTCATCGCATTCAGTCGTGTACACGAATTCTTCTGTAGTGAGACATTGCAAACGTTGTATAGCTTCCTTATACGAAGCTATAAAGACAAAAATTATAATTTAAATTAAAAGGATACATTTTTAAAAATGCTTCTTATTTACTTTAATCTTTTCAAAATATAAACGTATGTTAAAAAATATTAATAGAAATTTGATCATTATATGCATAAAATTTTAGAATTTTGTTTCAAAAACATAGAATTTTAATTTTCACATAAATCAGTATAATAAATGTTCTTATTGTAAAATTAAAAAAAATTCAATTATTTGAAATGTTATAATATATATTTTATAATGCTGTAAAAGTTATAACTTAATTGTGACACTGAAATTATATTAATGAAGCTAATTAAATTATAATGTTGCTGCAATGATTATTTTAAACCGATCATTATTGAAAATAACGTAAAAGGTCGAAACGTTGTGTGGTAATATAATTTATATATAATTTTATAATAATTTTGCTAGTTGGGTCTCTTGACTAAGTAAGTTTAACTTACTTCTGGCTATTGTTAGATGTCTAAAACTAATAAAAAGAATCCTATACGTTGTTGATTATTGTTACAAAAATAAAACAATATTTTCATACATGCTAGTACCTCCTCGGATTATTACAGGATATTGTTTTCATTTTTTTGATGGAGCCACTTGTTTTTTAATCATGTCTTCTAATATTTTCCTACGTTCTAAATTGTACGTGATGGGGACATAAATTTGCAAAAGCATTTTCCAAAAACGGAATCAAATTTCACCCAGTTTGTTGGAACACATTCAGTACTTTTCTGCCCATGGTTAAATACTTCATCCTCAAATTCCACTAATTGGTACATATAAATCTTTTCGTTCATTTTCTGAAAGAAGTGTATAACTCAAAATTTGAAATATATATTCACTTTATAATTTGTATTGATTGATTTGACAGAACAGTTGATAGTAATAGTTTTCGGACAAAATGTAAAATAATTATATTATTTGCTGAAATCATAAAGGATAATGATAATATAAATTTGTATAAACCCAATTATGTGTACTTATTATACAATTTTTTAGTATTGAGAGGTTGATCACGAAAGAATTTAAATGAGTGGAGAAGGCGAACCAATTAGCACACTTACAAAAAAGAACGTAGAATCAGTTTTAATTAAAAAGAGTCTAATTTTTACAATTTAAGTTTATTCTATGTACACTATTTTTCACGGGTTTTCGACACTTTTTTTAAGTAAGCGAAGGAACGCGATACACTGACCCGCGAACAGCGGCCGAAAAAAGCGAACGACAGCTCGAAAATATATATTTAAATGTCCAGCGATCAGCAGCATAGGCAAAACCGTGAGAACGCAAGCAGCGACCTCACACGCGGAGATAACACTTTTAGTAGATGGTCATAAGTGAGGATAATAATTGATGGATAGAAAATAAAATAGAAAGTCTCCGATTTACCAGTTTTTGTTTTTGTCCACGGTCTCTTTACCTGTTAACGCTGGAAGTAATTTACCATCCCAATGCACGACAGCAGCTTGCAATTTGACGTCCTTGAAGTGCTTCTTAATTTCAGCTGCCCTTTCTTCGCGTATTTTTTCTCTAGAAATGTGAATGGATGACCTGTTGATGACAAAATCCTGGACATCATGACCCAATGCCTCGGTAGTAGCAATCAGAATATGAACTGCATCCCTGTCACTAATTCTACATTTATCTAAGACCGCAGCAAGCTTAGTAGTCATTACTTTACGGCGTCCTCTCTTCCTTTTTGCTTCTGGTGATACAACTTCCATATCTTCTGGAAGAGGATGTTCTACCACAATATTATCAGTGGATTTTTCAGCAACTGGTACTACATTGATACCTGATTCTAAACTGCTGCTTGAAGTTGACGACATCAATTAGGCAGTTTGCTCTTAAAAAAAGAAGAGATTCAATGATACGAAATCAAATCAAAAAAACAACAAAAATGTGCAAAAATTATTAGTATTGAATGATTGAAAGATTTTTTATACATTACTCACTTAATTGTTCAGTTTCACGATCGCTTCGCTTTTTTCTTGTCAAAGCTGTCTCTTCTCGTTCCGCAGCTCTTCTTTCTCTTTCAAGTTTCTCGTAATTAATTCCATACATGAATCCTGGCCGTCCTTTTAACCTTTGATTAATCAAAAACTGCTTACCTTTTTCAATAGTAATCAAGTCCAAAACGTTAACATGTGCAATGTCAAAAAGATTTCAATTTAAAATTTGCTTCTTTTTTCTTTATCAGCCTCCCATGATCTCCTAGCGTTTTTTTGTAGTTGTCTCCATTCTTGGTACAGAGCTTCTAATTTTGGGATGCAGTTTCTTATTTCCTGAGTTGGAATTCGTGCTTTTTCCCAAAAAACCATCACTTCCTGCAAAGCTAGTCTGGCACTTTCACGTAAAGTTAACTTCACCACACGAATATTGAACAATAATACACTTAATACTTGTTTAATTGATGGCAATTTACTTCCACTTATATCATGCGAGTAATATCCGAGTAAATAAATTTTCTTACGTAAACGAACAGAAGACATTGTGACATGAACATTTGTGTTTACTCGTCCGAATTCCGAGAGAGAACTGTTGTCCGGTTGTCCTGTTGTTGACGAACATCTGCTCACGTGCAAGCATTAGTACTTAAACGAAAATGTCCCTATAGTACGCAAACTGAATTTACTAACAAACTAACTAATAACTATACTGTAATTACTGTACCGGAGTAGCTTGATTCGTGGCATTACTTTTTCTCGGAAATCGTTAGTCGTACGAGAAAAAGTGATAGATAATAATATGCGCATTTTTAATAGATCTACAACTTTTGTATAATACTTTTTTGCATATAATTAATATTTCGCAAGATAAACAAATAAAATTGATTTTTTCTGTAATTTTATGATTTTTTTCGATTTTCAAGGTCCTGGAGGCACCCTTTTCTTTTATCCGATTGAGCTGAAATTTTACATAGATTATTTTTTAATGAAATGGAACCAAACTAGGGGGTAGCGCAAAAAAAATCCCCAAAAAATTTTCACCAAGAGTAAATAAGAGCCACCCTAGTATACATACATGGTGAAAAATGAGAGCATGAAACAATATCTGCCAATACACTTTGAATGCGTCGATGTTTTCGTACACGTTCACGTGTTTGATCTTGAATATTTCTTTTATTCATGTTAAATATCGTAGCTATTAAATATTAATTTATTTATGTAGTTACTAAAGACCGTGTCCGTGGCACACAAAAAGACGTAAGCAAGATCGTTTCTACTCGGGGGATCTGCTGACAATTTTAAAATTGCTAAGTACTAGATGGCAACTACATTATATTTTCTGGAAAAGCTGCGCCATCTATAACCACAATTTATAAGTAATTACTAGAAAATAACTAGATCACAAAAACTGGCTATAAATAATCAGATAGAAATGAGCTAGTAACAAGCTAGAAAACTTCATCTAGCCAATACTATCTAGCAACTAGAGTTTTGAATCAGATCCACTAGATTCATTTCTGCTCGGGCATTTTACATTTTCGATTTCATTTATAGAGTAGAGTCACCAATATACTGGCATAGACCTTTTAAAGCAGCATCCCCTTATTTCTCGGAAACTACCCGAGTGGAAATTTAATCTCGCCGGCACCTAGTGATCAACTAGCCAAAATTTGTTTTATATCGCCTTTGTCTAGCTAAAATAAATAGTACTGAGACAGTAATGCAACGCTCGAAAGATGTAGATACTGGATAAATATATTATCTCATAGCGAGCTAGAAAAGCTATCTAGTTACTATCTAGCCAAAAATAGATAACACTAAAATAGTAATGTAATGTTTAAAAATTCTAGATACTGGAAAAATATAAATGTCTAGCAATTAGCTAGCCTGGGCTAGATTAAAAATATACACCCCTCAGGGGCCGCCGGAGCGGTGGGAGAGATCCCATCAATCCAGCGGTACGGGAAGTAGCGCTCCCGAGGTACCCGAGCCACTCAGGGACTGCATTCCGGGGTGGGGCAGGTCACCCCTCCCGGTCTGCAAACGGGTCTTGGCCACCCCGAGTTATCCCTAGCCGGGCGTTGTGATCGTAGGGCGCGTGGCCTCTCCCCTGGTGATGGAGAGGTCGGCAAATGCGCGGCCCGATCCGGCCTTCGTCACGGGCGACAGTGGCCGCCTTATAAGCCACACCCACCCGGGGAGCGAACAACCCGAGAACAAATCGGCCGGGAGGCGCCCAATTTCTGCGGAGATAGCCGTGGAGGCTGGGGACAGGGCGTGGCTCCAGGTGATGAGCCCTAATAGGAGGGCGGAGGGGCTCCAGTGGGAGCGGTCCTCGGGTGTCCAACGGCGGACATCCTTTCGGCGGGATGCGTACATCTGCATCGTTCGGAGAGCGTGGTGGCGGCGCGCGCGGGTCGCCGCGATCTGCGAGCGGATCGTCGTTGCGGTGTAACCGGACGGTCATCAACGCGCCCACGCTCGCTCGTCATCTGGGTCTCGGAAGTTCGCGTCTCTGCTATTTTTCACCTGGTCGCCACTCTGTTTTACCCATACCACCGAGAAGGTTGTGCAATGCGGGACAAACCTTTTATGGTAAATCACGTTAATATCCCTCTTCCTTCTTTCCGCGTCAGCCAGCTGGAATCGCCAGAATCACCCACGTATTCCGGACTGCTGCCCGCAGCCCCGTCGGTGCTTCTCCAGTTGGTCAGTTCCGCTGCTCTGATCGCCCTTTCCTGGCCTCGTTCACCGACTGCTCTTTGATTGGGACTTAGAGGATTCGCCAAGGGACACTCGCAAATAATCATGCACCTCANTATGATTACATGGAAAACCTTTTATTCGATCAACACCTTGGTACAGATTTACATTGTGCTCAAGCAGACGTTCTAAGAAATTGGCCACCACTGGGCTCGCTTCACGCGACACAAATNATCCGACCGATANGATCGTGCGCACAAGTCATGGTGCCGTTTTCCCGACTGCGAATACGTCGCCTCGCGAATATGTCTCTGCCCGTTCTTCGACGGACGTATTTATCNTGGATTNNGTTAGCCCTTTTACAGCTGTGAAGATTATCTATTACGCAATATATACACTCACGGATTACACGCCGGATCGCGNGTGCTTGTAACGGGTTTTCGCAAGCTCATTCGGACACNTCTTATCGTNACGAAGNCTTCCCNACAAAAGACCTCTACTCTTCTCTCAACTNTCCTGAGTCGCCTCAGCCTCGCAACCCCACTCTTGTAGTCCGCAATCATNCGCGCGCTCCCATTGGCNCNCTTGGTGTCGGACNATTCATACTCGTTGCGCGAACATGCGCCATGTTNATGCCTGACATTCCATTGTTTTTACATGGTTTCATGCGTGCTCCACGCATCACTCCCACACACCTGCCGCGTGCCTTTACGGATCGCGACTCTATACTCGCATGTACCCCTACTGCTGGTCCCTATTGTATCGCGCTTCCGCCATTGTCTCGCACCCCGCGTCGGAATCCCCTGATATCTCCATGTACCTGTCTTCGCGCGCTCGCGCCCCCGCGGTTTCTCGCCGTGTTTCCCGCGATTTTTTTTCAACGTGTTCGATCCTATCGCGTTTTCCGCTGTCACCTTCGCGACTCGCCCCTCCATCTGACCTCGCGTGGTCCCGTCGCGCATCCACCCTTGGTCCGTTCGACGGCTCCCATNATGCCTGACATTCCATTGTTTTTACATGGTTTCATGCGTGCTCCACGCATCACTCCCACACACCTGCCGCGTGCCTTTACGGATCGCGACTCTATACTCGCATGTACCCCTACTGCTGGTCCCTATTGTATCGCGCTTCCGCCATTGTCTCGCACCCCGCGTCGGAATCCCCTGATATCTCCATGTACCTGTCTTCGCGCGCTCGCGCCCCCGCGGTTTCTCGCCGTGTTTCCCGCGATTTTNTTTCAACGTGTTCGATCCTATCGCGTTTTCCGCTGTCACCTTCGCGACTCGCCCCTCCATCTGACCTCGCGTGGTCCCGTCGCGCATCCACCCTTGGTCCGTTCGACGGCTCCCATGCGCACCCCGATCTTCGCTGTGTGGATGGACAATCAAATACAAATATAACATATTATATTTTTCTTTTTATTATCAACTTATTTTAGGTTCCTCGCTATAACCCTGACCTCGCGCGCTACGCCATCAATGATCCGCTGAGTCTGCCGCTGCACCTGTCGTCAACACTGCTGGTCCTGTATTCGTTCCCGCTTGCCCGCTGGTCGCTGCTCCCTCTGCGTCGTCAGCCTGGGTCCCCACGTGATAGCCCCGTTCACCTCGGCTGGACTCGGTCTCCCTGTTGTCCACGCGCTCGGTCCGCCGTGGCGCCTCTATCGTTTGCGGCGGCTTGCCCACCGACTCGTTTGTCGGTTGCACACTCCCCGTCAATCGTGCATCGTCAGACTGTGACGATTCACGATTTTGTCGCCTCCTTCTTCTTGCCGCTGCACCTCGCCGCAGCTCTTTTTTGCGTTCAGCTTTTCTTGCCTTCCGCTCAATTTCTTCGAATTTGCAGACCGCCATGGTCCTGCGCCGTGCCTCCTTCGCCGCATCGCGCTCTTTGACTATGCGCTGGCCAGCCCCTACCGCGCTGCTCATCTCACTTGGCTGTTCGGTCGATGCTCTCGAAGAGACACTGACGATGTCGTCCACGTCCTTGTCCACCCGGCTCGCTTCACCACCAGCCGCATCGGTCGTCCCTCTTGGTTCGTTTGCTTGCCTCTCTTTATCCGGGATTTCTGGCACTTCTTCTTCTTCTGCGTTCGGCCGGAACTTATACCGCTCGTAGCCCCTTGTGTCCTCCTCTCCATACAGCTCCGGACGAGGGGTCCACGTGGATGCCCACACTGGTGACCTTCCCCGACGAGGCTTCGCTCTCATTTTCCGTAGCTGATTCATCATCACTTGTTGCTTCCTCACCTGCCGTGATCTGCCTCCCGACCGTATCTTCGGGACCTGCCACTGGTAATATCGCCGTTTTGATATTGATCTCGCCGCCCTCGTTCACGTCAACCGTGATTCGGAATGGCCGTTTGACATTCCGCACGTCCGCATGGCTTCGGTCGATTCCCGGTGCGAGATCCACCGTTGCGATGTTGGTTTTTTCTACCGGGTCGGTGATCCCAATCTGTCGTATGACCTGCGCCGTGGATGTCTGTGCTTCGCGGCACGCCACGTATTCTGCCAACACTTGTTCGTTGGCTTCACGTTCCGCGCGAAGACACGCCGTGGTATGCTCGGTGTTCGGGATAAACCGCCCGACCAAATTTTCCATTTCTTCCACAAGGTCAATGGACCGCTTTCGCTGTCATTCGACCTGTCGTTGGAACCGCAACGCCTCTCTCAACTTTTCTCGCCGCTGCGGAAGATTGCTTGCGTCGCGTCCCTGGTCCATGATAGCTCTTCTGCCAACATCTGAGCGCAATGTTAGCTACCACTCGACTGCGCCGTCCGGCGTTCCGCTCTCGGGTTGCCTGGGGTTTCGCGATGGCGCTGTATCCTGTGGCGCCACGCGGTTTTTCTCCGTGATCGGCAACAGCGTCCCCACTCGCGCCCGTTCATTGGCCCGTGCTTCGGTACCTTTCCCGCTTCGTTTCCGGGGTTTAGATTGACTAGTCGTGTCACCAATCGCAATGTTTTCGCGGTTTCTGATTTCGTAACTGTCATGCACACTATCGTCTCGCGTTATTTTTCGCTTTTTTATTGTATTAGGCTCCATTACGGCTATTTCTTGTGGGTTTTTTATTTTCGCGTCGGCTTGTCTGTTGTCGGTTGCGTCCGTAGCTCCTAACTTTCGGTCATCTCGCGGTGTCTCCTCGCGCTCATCGGACGACTCTAATATAAATACTTCTTCTTTTGTTTTCAGATTATCTAGCTCATCTCTGGACTCCCCGTCATTCCGGATCAATCCTTCGTCGGTAGGTACGTCGCCTGGCTGTGACACGCGTGCCATCCTTTTCTTCTCCTCATGTTTCTGTACCTCTTGATTGTCTCCGTTCGCTAGCTCACTGCTCTGTGGATTGCTCGGACCTGGCTTCGTCTGTCTGTCGGTTGGGCCCGCTGATTCATCCTGTAGGTTCTGGGTTCGTTTGCGCCATTGGTTGACACCTGGCCGGTACGCCCATCGCGTCGCGTTCGGGATTCTCGTCATTTGATTTGGCTTGTCGAATCGCTTCGATCGTGTGACCTGGGTTGGTGCCGTCGCTAATTCGTTTGCGGTTATCATGCAGATGCTCATCGTATCGGTCCCACTATCGGAACAGTCCCTGGTGGTCGATGTATCCGTCATCTTGTCGTCTTCGTCACTGGCGACGCCACCGCTTGTCCGTTCGCCGTCACTTGCTGCTCCGTCGTACTCCCCGTAATTTCCGTCTAGACGCGATTCACGGTGTGGTCTCAGCTGCCTTGCATTGACCATGCCGATTGTATTCCCTTCCATGTCCGCAATCAAATATGCGTTGGGGTGCACTACTCGTTGCACCCTAAAGGGTCCCTTATACACGAGATGCAATTTGCGCATTAATCTGCGTCCCAAGTCTGATTTCTTATGTTGCCTAATCCACACCTTCTGTCCAGCGATGTATTCTGTTGCTCCATGCTTGTCCGCTTGAGCTTTTCGTTTGGCTGCTGCCTCTTCAAGATTTCTCCTCGCCTGGCGAACCTTCCGCTCCCATACTTCATTCGCTATGTTGGCCCCATTGTCACCTTCCGCATCCTCCGCGTCGTTGTTATCGAGGGGAATTAACGTAGGGTCTATCGGCAAATATGCGTTTTCGCCGTCGTGCAGTTCATGCGATGTGAACCCGGTCGACGAGTGAGTCGTTGCGTTGATGACCATCTCCGCTCGCTCTATTATCCGATGCCACGTATGTTGGCGCTCGCTCGCGTACGCCCGCATTATTCGTCCTAACTCGCGCATCACCCTCTCGACTAGGTTCGACTGTGGTTATATGGACTCGTACGCCTGACGTTAAACCCGCGCTCCTGAGCGAAATTCATGCCATCGGTCCGCAACAAATTGACTTCCGTTGTCTGTCAATATCGTACCCGGCACCCCTATCTGTTCGAAAAATTGCTGTTCTACTGCCTCGATTATGGTGTCGAGCTTTTGATCCTTCATTGGGTACAGTTTCACGTATTTCGAAAAATTGTCCATCGCTACCAACACGTATCTCAGACCCTGCGCCGTTCGTGGTAATGGACCAAATACGTCTAACGCGAGTATGTCGCCTGGCCGGTTTGGCAGCTCATAGTATTGTGGCCCTACCGTGGGTCTCGTGTAGTACTTTGTTGCTTAACACACCTCGCATGAGGCTACCACGTCTCTAGCTACGCGTGCAAAATTCGCGCCAAAATGGAAATATCTTTTCATAAAATCTAATACCTTGTCGGTGCCAAAGTACACCAGTAACCTATGTGCCTCACGAGTTATACGCCAGACTATACTACGTGGTAAAGCTATTCTGTCACTACCCCGCGGATACTGTATTCTTAACAATCCTGCCCTTAAAACTACATTCTCCGGATCGTCATTCGCCGCCTTTTGCAACGATTCGTCCTCCGTTTGCGCCCTTCGGATCACCTCAATCCATCCATTAGTGTCGGCTCCATCCCGTGAATCGTTTATGATCGCTATGCGTTTATCTTCGCCTCTTGCATCGTCCATCCTATCGCGCCGTGACAACGCGTCTGCTATCGCGTTTGTCTTACCCGGTACATGTATTATGTCGAGATCGAACTCTTGTAGCAACGCGAACCATCGCGCTATTCGCCCGTTGTTTTGCACGCATGTACTTAGGAATTTGAGCGCTTGATGGTCCGTGTGTACCCGCACGTGCCTGCCTAGCAGCAACGTGTGCCATTTTCTTAGCGCCTATACCAATGCTAAGCATTCGAGCTCGGTAACCGTGTAGTTTAACTCGGCTCCTTTCAAGCTACGACTTGCGTATCCTACAGTGAACTTCTCGTTCNCGTCATNGTTCCGATATTGATATAGNCTTGCACCTAATCCTATTCTAGCCGCATCTACATAAATACNAAATTGATAGTNCGGACGGATTATAAACAANTCTGGCGCATCCTGAAATNCCTGTTTAACATTTGTAAATGCTTNCTGCTGTTCGCGACTCCACGCAAACTTTTGACCCTTCTTTAATAGGAGTTCCAATGGTTGTGTGATTCTGGCCAAGTTCTTTACAAATCTTCGNTCCCAGTTGACCAANCCCAGAAACGCCTGCAAGGCTTTCTTACTTCGNGGACGTTCAAAGTCCGCGACCGCCATTCTCGTTTCTTTGTTTATCTCANCCTTGATCTGGTCGAACGTATGNCNCAAGAATTTGATTTCTTTTCTGATGAATTCACATTTATCCCTGTTCAATCTGAATCCAACTCTCGCTAACCTTCCAAGTACGATATCAATGTGCTGCATATGTTCCTCCAGCGTGTTTAACGCTATAGGAATATCATCTAAGTACACTATCATGAAGTCGTTCATTGACTCACCGAGCGCCTGATTCATTGCTCTGGTGAATGACGCTCCTGCCGTTTTTAGCCCAAACGGCATTCGGTTGAACACATATGTTTGACCATCAAATATGAATCCCGTATATTGTCTCGACTGTTCCTCTAATGGTATTTGCCAAAACGCATTCGCTATGTCGAGCGTCGTGAAATATTGTCTGCGGCCAATAATGCGTCTAAACACCTCCTCAATTGTGGGTGGTTGGGCATGGTCATTCGTCATTTGCTTGTTCAACTCGCGTGCATCGAGGCAAATCCGAATATCACCACTTTTCTTTACCACCACCACTAGTGAACTTATATACTGTGTAGCCGTCTTACTTATTATACCGTCCTTTTCGAGTTGCGTCATATACTTGCGCACTCGCTTGAGATGAATCTCCGGGACTGGATATGTCTTGCGCTTAAATGGTCTTGTGGCCTTGATCTCGATTCGGTGCTGATAATGATTTATCTTCCCTATTCCGCCACGAAATGCTTCCGCGTGTTGCTCTAGCATGCGCTCCAGCGCGCTCTCCGCTTCGTCACGCTGCATCACGTGGATTGTCGCGCCGTCTTCCGCCGTTCTCTGGAATTTGATCTCAACTTCGTTGTCTCACGTCATCAGCATGCGATACCTTACAAGGAAGTCTATTCCCAACACTACATCAAACGCCAATCGATCAACCATATAAAATTCATGGATATATTCGTCGTTGACATAAGTGAATTTGACTCGCGCTTTCGTGGCTATCGTTGAACCACGTTCTGAAAATGCGCCTCGCAATACGAACTTGCGGATCGGTACCACTTCGACTCGTGTTCCTGCTTGCTGCATTCGCACATAGAAGTCCCTAGTCATCGCCGAGATCTGTGTCCCTGTGTCCACCAATGCTTCCGTGGAACACTTGCCGAATGACAATGTGATCATCGGGATTTCTGGCTTAACCTCATTGGCTCGTCCTTCATCTCGTCATCGAGGTCTCGCAACATCTCTCGAGTCCGCAGTATATTAAACGGGTAGTTCGCGTGTGATGGGCTCTGTTCCCGTCCTTCTTGCTGTTCGAACACCGCGCTGTTCGAACATTATCCACTCTCCGCATCAGAGGTCTCATCTGTCGACTCCTGATCTTCACTATGTCTTGCCGTGGCTGTTATCGCCGCCAGCTTTTTACTGCTTTTTCGCTCGTTGTCGCTCCGGTTGTCGCGCCGACCCTCGCCTTTATCATATCTCGATTGTCGGTCGCCCTTGTACGTGCTTTTGCCTCTCACGTACGTTGTTACTTTAGGTTTTGCGCCCTTCTCGTCGCTATCAGGTAGCTCCACTATGTCGACCGCGCCTTCACGCTTTGATTCAGGCGATCCAGCCCGTCTCCATCCTGTCGAGTTATTTGACCCACGGTAACTGCTTCGTGCCCGCGATCCCTCGCGATAATGAGACTTGTCTCGCCGGTCATCCCTCGTGCTCCCATACTTATCGACCTGCTTTCATCACTTCTAATCTTCGATCGCTCCCGTCTAGCATCTCGCTCGCCGTCGCGTCGCGAAATTGACGAACTAGACGTCGCCATCTTCTCACTTGTGCGCCGCGCTTCAGCACGCATCTTGCGCGTCTCACGTTCATTTTCAATCGTCTCTAACATTGCCACCATTTGCGAAACGTTTTTCACTACGGATGGCCGTAAATCACGTGACACCTCCGTGTCAAAGTGCTCGCGAATAGTCTGCACTATTTCCTCATCCGTCATTGGCGGTATGAGGGTCTTGGCCTGTCGCGCCATTCCTAGAGTACTCGGCCATGGAACCGCCTTTCGTGTCCATTTTGTAACGACCAAAGTATACTCTGTGTCGGAATCTCATCTGCGCCTGACATCCCCAAAAATGCTCGCGAAACTTTAAGCTCATCAATGTCCATTTCCTCTTGCAATTCGAACCACTGACTCACCGCACCTTTCATACATTTATTTGGAATTGGAAAGCTTGCTCGTCCTCCGGCACATTCTCATATCTCGCGAGGAGCTTGAAACGCTCGAAGAATCTAACCGGATTGCTTTTGTCCGCCTTCCCGCGGAACTCCAGCTCCTCGAAAGGGTTTTTTAACCAGCCTCCTCGCGGTAATCGCGCTCGGAATGGGATGAGTTCATTCGATATCGGATTTATATCTGCAGCTCTGTCGTTGAGATTTAGCGCTCTCGCGTCTCCAACTGTCGTTGCCGCATGTAATCCTAATAGGCCGGCATCCGATGCCTCCGTTGTCCCGGACGCGCGTCTTTCACGCCTCATGTCCGCCCGCAATGTCTCTAAACTCCTGGTTAATTGGTCGACTTGACGC
>JAJVSH010000066.1:1040036-1056782 GCA_021460005.1 Tetramorium alpestre | reverse complement strand
ACAATTTAATGATTAAACAAACTTATTTGTAAGTGAAGTTCTATCATAATTGTATGAAGCGCCTCTTCCGATAGGTCCCTTCCTATACCTATGTCCGAAAAATTCGGACCCCATCAATTCTATAGGCTACGGCGAAAAACTTTAAAGAATGAGGATCGAGCCAGGGCACAGGGGGGATCCCCCAGATAGGGAAAAAGTATCTTTTTTCTGGCTTCAAAGATTGTGACGACTTCGGCATAAAGTAGGAATACTACATTTTATCTTTCGGAAGAGACGCTTCATATAATTATGATAGAACTTCACTTACAGCTAAGTTCGTTTAATCATTAAATAATATCATCAAAGTTGGCAAGTTTTACTTCACTTATTACAACCTTAAATACGTGTTCCAGTTTTGGAGCCCAATTTCTCAGACACTCTTTTTGACATGTGTTGCGAAAATATTAATTATGTACAAAATACGAAATAGTATTATAATGACTACTATATCATTTGATAGAAGACACTTTCTAGTTTGTATTTCTGCTATCAAACTTTTACTTTTAGCTTTTGTTTAAGATATATTGTTAAAAAACAAACTGGTGTGCCGGTATTGGTAACTTTATTCTTATTTCTATTATTATTGATATACATTGAATTATTTTCTTGGATGGTACATTAAAAAGTTCTCACATTTTTAAGTCTTCCGATTTTGTGGAATATTTAAAAATAGATCTTTTTTTTCTCCATTGATTTCCTTGGATCTAAATTTGTTGTTCTATTTGCGATGATGTAATTTTTATCACAGATAGCACTACATCATTCTTGAGGAGCACTAAGTTATTTGGTGATTTTGTTGTTAAGATAAAGCTTTTGTACTTGAGTTTTTTTACGTCAATATTATTTTCATTTTGGCTGATTTCCATTTTGAATATTTGGACAATCGGTGGGATTGATGCTTTTTCCGATACAGAATCCGTGTAATACAGAATTCGTGTAATCGTCTGCATACTTGTGCGAGTGGATGAGTAGCATTTTGTAGCATTAATTTAATCCGACCAAGAAGACTTTCAAACGGAAAAGCAGAAATTTCACTTAGAGTGCAGTTCATATTTTGCACATCATCTGCTCATGAATGAGGTTGTGCACATTAATTACTTAAGACTGCGAACCATAAATGTAGCTCATTGCTTGAAAGAAACGCATCAAATATGTATTTGCATGAGCATTATAAATAAATGCGTATTCACTACTACATAAGATTCTACAAGCAACATGAAGTAACAAGAAATGCTTGTATAAACGACGGTTAAGAATTCCTCTAAGTATAACAGGACCACTATATAAAAGAAGGAATCGATATTCGGTAGCTTTCCATTGCGCTATGTGTTTTATACTTCTTGTCTTTCGCTGGAATTCGGATACGCATTTCTGTAACTGCATCATTAAATTTGACAGTTGGAGTTTTTGTCTTGCTCCTAACATATTTCTTTGCTGTAGTTGAGTTTGCATTTTTCTACATATCCAATATTTGGTGAAATTTTTTCATTACTCCTAAACAACATAAATGCATACAGTCTAAAATGCGTTTATAAAAGATTTATTGGAGGTTCGATTTCAAGAAGTGGTGATTCACATTTATGATGTTCAGGTTGAGTTTGATGTCGGAAACTCCAATTAGTTCTTCTTGGGCAGTTTATTTCCGGATAGACAGTGCGACAGTTAACACGCTTTCCTTTAATCTCGCATCGTTCATATGCCCAAAATCCTGCATGTCTCTTGATACCTTTTAAAAACGCTCGAGCTGATGTATCACAAATAAATGAATGGATTGTCACCTCAAATTGATCCCCATCAATTACGATTTCTTCATTAAGCAAGTGATTTATTTCTTCTATAAACTCTCGCATATACTCGTAAACACTCATCGGTTTAATATCTCCGAAATATATTGCAACAGGATATATATTGGATGATATTGGATGATATATATTGGGATTGAAAAAAACCTTATATAAAATAGGCCAAACTTGTTTTGTGCATTGCTTTGTGCTTGTGACATTGACTTAAAGTGCAATTTTATTGTTCCTATGGAAGTCTTTTTCAATACACCTCTTGAGATTTTTTACAATTCCGAAATATACAAATTATCCAATGCTATGATCGACTGCTTCCATTTCTTCAATATTATACGTTGCGATTTGTGTTTGTAAAAATGTTTTAGCTGATTTTGGAAGCTCTGGTAATAATCTTCTTCGCAAAATAGTTAAAAAATTATTTAAAGTTTTCTGTGAAACATTGTTCAAAACATTGCTCACCTTCGTATTTGCGAGATTTCGTCGTCTACTTCACAATTTTCAGCTCTGATTAACTTCTTTTTCAACTTATCAAGATCTTATGTTATTTATTTGTTATTTATAGAACCTTGTTTATTCAATCGTTCGTTTAAAAACGAAAATTGACTTACCGATATAAAGATGCATACGAGATCGCTTCGCCAATATAGAGTTGACATCGGCTTGTATAGCACGATGTTTTCTTACTCTTTCTTTTATTAATCGACGTTTTTGTTCGTTTTTTATAATCACTTTTAGGGTGTTGTTTTCTCCTGAGAAGGGGGTTGCCCACTTCTTCGTTACTTTTCTGAAATTTTGTTTTTCGAAGTTCTGACTGCTATGGAACAGCACGGCCCGGTTAAGGTTACTCAACATCCCCCTGGGAAGGAGGGTAGGTACCCTATGTTCTAGTGTTTGATGAGGAAAGTTCAGTGGTACAACTCTTCTTTGTTAACTCTCATTCGTTTGACCTTGAGAACAAAAAAATTATGGTTTTTAATATTTATCTCAACAAATATTGAAAATTTCAAAAAATATTTCAAACAAAAGTTGTAGATTTCTTCAAAATACACATTTTATGTTCTATTCATTTTTACCGTAGGATTGATAATTTTCGAGAAAATCAAAATTAAAAATGTACCTAGTGAACTCGTATAGCAAGAAAAGTTGTTACATGTCGTTAAATGGAAATCTCAATATTTTATTGCATATTCTTGTAGCTCATTTTGAGAGCTACAAGATCCGGTTGATTAAGGCAAGACTGATCACTGATCCAGCCAACTAAGGCAAGTCACACAGGGCGGGTGGGGTGGGAGTAGTTTCGCGTGAAAAGTTGCAAACCCCATGTGGAACCGTATAATCGTGAACCTAGCTTCGCCCCGTCACACGGGGCGGGTGGGGTAGGAGTAGCTTCGCGTGAATTGCGCCTATGCACATTCGTCATCAGCAGTATACTCTTGTACTTTTGCTTATCTTTTTAGCTTTTTAGCTTTTTTAGCTTTTAGCTTTTTAGCCGCTCGACGTATTTTGACGTTTTGCTAAAAACCGCTCGACGTATTTTGACGTTTTGCTGAAAGCCGCTTGACGTATTTATATGTATTGCTGAAAGCCGCTCGACGTATTTTCTTATTTCTTACATTCGTTTGATGCTCATTAGACTCGGTCTATGTCTATCGTAATGCTCTGGATTGTAAGCAAATTGATTAATCACAGTTGAATATCGCTTACGAATAGGTGATACCGAAAAGGATTTAACATGTTCGCGATACCGTAAAATGATCAGTCGTCCTCAATACCTTGTCGAGGTAAAACATGGCTTAAAGCAACGATACTCGTGAGCGCGAGAAGATCGCGAGAAAGATTGAGGAGAAGAGTGAATTGATCCGCAAGAAACATCGCGCCTCGAAGACAGGTAGGATCGAGGGTGATATCACAGTGAAGACACGCTTCAAACCAGTTATCGAGCCGCTGCAAAAGATGGTTGACAACTCTGGCACGATAAAAGACGAGCCACGTGATGATGAAGAGAACGAAACGTTATCCGTCCGGAAGCGCGAGGAGGATGCGTTATTGAAAAAGAGGAAACGAACGTTGGATCTCGCCGCATCGACGCCGCATAAATCATATCGATTTGAACCTCCGCTGGACGTATCACCACCCGCGAAGGTAACAGCCGTACACCGACCACGACGGTGACAGCCGTACAACAGCCCGAATTGCTTGAGAGCGGTGAGAATATTTTCGAGACGGACGATGCGCTCGTGACAATCGTTTGAAAGCAGCTGGAAACGGTTGAGGGTCGAGAAGCGTTGCTCGATAAAATGGCTCCACTGAGTCAAAAGTACTTCGGAGTCTTTCTGAACGATAATAGAAAGAACTGTTTAGATAACGTGTACGGTGTTCGTTTAAGCAACGAAGGAATAATAAACACATTGACGTGGACGACGATGACAACATAATTATCGATGGCACGCGATACATCGGTACGCCTGGTATTTATGAATTGATATTTAAGAAATTGCCCGATGACGCCGTCTATACGGAGAAAGATAAGTAAAAATACAAGAGTATATTGCTGATGACGAACGTGCATCATGGCAATCATGATGCGTATGGTCGAGTAATGGGCAACAGAGGATACAAGTACAAAAATATATTCACACCGTTGCTAAAGATCGTGTCTAAATCTGGAACAGGATTGTCTTATGACAAGATGCTGTCCATCATCGAGGACATGTTTAAAACTTAAATCTTCGCACGTACTATTACTAGTCGACGATTGACCTTGAGATCCAAAATGCTGTCAGTTCCGAGAGGCGACGATTCGTCGAGGAACTGCATGCTCCGGCGAGAAGAAATTTTCCGCGAAGACGCGTCATAGTTCGAGGATACGACGACCTGTGGCAGGCTGATATCATTCAGATGCAGCCGTACTCGCGTTTCAACAGAGGTTACATACTCACCGTCATCGATGTGTTGAATAAATATGCGTGGGCCGTGCCGCTCAAGAGCAAAAATGGAAGCGAGACGGTTGAAGCTATCGCCGAGATAATTCGAGAGAGCGAGACGCTCGAAAAATTTACAGACAATGGAAAAGAGTTTTACAACGCCGACGTGAAACGACTCGTAAAGAGACACGGCATCAATCATTATGCTCCACGTACTCGATGTTGAAGGCATCGGTCGTCGAGCGATTCAATCGCACGCTCAAGAACGATATGTGGAAGATGTTTACGCTCAACAGAAACTACAGATGGATCGACGCGCTACCACGTCTAGTGTCTGATTATAACGCGCGAAAACATCGAACGATCAGCATGAGACCCGCGATCGCCGAAAGACTCTTACACGCCGAATTGGACCACCGAGATGTTTAAAATCGCTAAAGTGCAGCGCACCAATCCCGCGACGTACCTGCTCGAGGACTATCGCGGAAAATCTATCGCCGGAGCGTTTTATGAATACGAATTATATCGCGCGATCGATCCCGACGTGTATCTCGTGGAGAAGATGCTACGCAGGAGAAGTGACAAGATTTACGTGAAGTGGCTGGGATTCGATGGATCGCACAACTCTTGGATACATAAAGACAATGTTGTTTAATTTTTCATACAAAGTTTATTCATTTTAAACATAAAAAAATGTAATATGTATACAATATAAAATATATATGATACAAAAGTATACAAGGTGTATACAAAAAATCATTAATATCCCTTACATAGTAATATATTTACAAAGGTATTCGATAATGTCCCCACGGTAGAGTATCGGTCGAATCCGGTACAATGTATCGTTTGTCGTAAAGACTCAGAGCAATTTTCGTCTCGGCTATAGTGTATACCTCGTGGAGCTTGGCTCTTATGCAAGTCTGCTGTCGCGTCATTTCAATCTCTTCTTTTAAACAACGCGTGTAATCGTCGAATGTTATAGTTCGCGCTACAACGTTACTCTTTACACTTTTAATCTTCTTCATATCCTTCTTACCGTCGACTCGCAAAGCATACATTTTTGCTCTGAGCCCTACGAATTCTGTCATTATAGCACCGTTGTTCTCATCTTTCATTAGTCCCGGCACTTTCTTGTTCGCAAGCGGTATACCGTACGCGTTATCTACCGGATAATCGCTCGTGTCGAATCTGTCACCGTCACGTTTCATCGTCTCATATACATCCTCGCACATGATGTGGTATATGAGATTGTCCGTGTTGATATACATTACTTTACACGTGTCTCGATATAACGGTAGCATATACTCGTGATGAAATTCATACAAGCAAACCTTGGATATGTCGAGGATGCACATATCCACGTAAATCGGCTTGTTAAGTTTTACCTCGAGTTTACGCATTTCGATAGCGACCAAATTTTCAGAAAAAATACTCCGGCTGTGAAAATTTGGTTTCGCGATCATTGCCTCCGCGCCGTGTCGCCCATCCCATTTAGTTAACAATTTTACATCGACGTGGTTACGCACATTCTCCATGGTTTTGCCGAAAACAGCGTTATTCATTAATTTATATAAATTCTTTTCAAAATCATTTTTAGCGATTGTTCTAAATTTGGTATTTAATTCGATATAATTACGAAGCCACGGAGATTGTGCGATTTGTAGTACGCGATGAATTTTCGTGATGCGAAGACCGTGACGCGTGCACTGCTGTAGGTTGCGATAATGTATGACGTATCGCTTCTTATCATATAGTGTCGCTAGAAGTTTAACCTGCCGCTTACCGGGTGGCTTATCGCGTGTCGGACAGAACGGTAGATCGGTATGTGAGTCGTGCAGATGTTGCGGATACTCCAAGTCTACCTTGAGAATATAACCCGTGGGCGAGTCCAAAGCGATCACGTTAAAGTTAAAGTTGGCGACATCGTCGACCTATCGAAATTCGGCATATGGCAACGGCTGACACATTGCCCAACCGTACAAATTATTAACGTCAAAATACATTAGGTATGACGATGGTTTCGACGGATCGTACGACTGCATGTACTTGTTGTTGGCTTTTGCGAATCTGCTGGAGCATTGACTTAGCCCGCCGCGTATACCACGCTCGATGAATAAGACCATGTCAATATCCATAAGCAATTCAAAATTTATACGCGTATGTAGGTTTTTAACATGGCGTCCCATGTAAAACCGGGTAAGGTGTAGTAGTACGCGGGATCGAGTCCGTAACTAGTGACGCAACTATGACGAAAATTTTCGAATACATTGGCCAACAACATGACATCTGTTTTTAAATATAAGTCGCTGTATTCGTCCAGGTTCGAATAGTAAATCGTTGCCAGACATTCACAGCGTGCGCGTAATCGCTTTCGCATACAGTTTCGCCTGTCAAAGAACTATAAAATGACTCGCGCGGTGGTAGACACGAGTCTTCTAATTTATCCATATGATCCACGTATTCATATGGAAAGACACCTTTTCTTGTCAATAATTTAAAATCATCGCTTGATAAATTTGGAAAATTGTAACGCAGAATTTTCAATTTATCTGTACTTAAAAAAGATGCCAATTTTTTCGAGACTGGTACTCAGAAATTTAAATGAATCGATGAACCGCAATTTTATGTAATTTCGCGATTCCGTATTATCGGTGGCGTCTTTCACATGTTTGGTGAAGAATATGTATTTTTCCTTCGTTATCGGAAGCAAATCTACATGTCCATCATACGCTGTAACTATTTCCTTGATGATAAAATGTGAATCATAACCGGATAAGTTATGGAAGACTACAGGAATATTGAACGAATCTTTGTAATTTAAATTACAGTTTGAATGCGCGGGACCTCTATACCGACCGGTCAGTCAATGATCGCGTACCCTTTCATCATCCGGTGCGAACGATTTCTCGCAAATATGACAGTGTGTAGCGCTACGATACGCCATCCACTGTTCCTTCGATAACTGTTCCATGGGAATATTAGCTGAGAGAACAGATTTTACACGATGTGCCAAATTTTTCAACTCCCCGGCGAACCACGTGACGCAGTCGATACCGCGATAAGATCGGTACGCTGACAAGGAGTTGTCATATGAGCAATGCACGTAATACGCTACACTGTATACCTGGTGGTGCTGATACGCGTACTTGGATGTTGCTGTATCCGTGTCTGTCTTCTTTAGAGTACACTCCAAGTCAGCGTATACGACGTACGATACCCGTTCTTTCCTGCTGTGGTTCCAGTCGAATGGCGCAGTCGTTCATCTGTTAACAATCGACACCGTGGGTCTCCAATTTCTCGCTCGAGCTGAAATAATGCAGACATCTGAAAAAAAATTTATATTAATCATTTATATTAATTATAAGCATATTGCATAATTAAAAAATATATATACCTATCGCAGAAATATTTTTGCCCATTGTGTTTACTCACTTGCGACCCCACGAGGCAAGACAGATTTTTTTATGTAGGCGAAATGCCCGATGTCGTTGCCGTCTTCCTGCACGTAGAGCAAGTTGATGTGCTTTTCCAGCTTCTGACTGGTGAGCCGTAGCGGCAGGATTTGCTAGTCTTCGACGCCGTACACGTTGATGGAGATATTATTGTGGGAATCCCACAGTGGGATACCTTTCTTTGATCCGAATATAAATGTTAGGGGTTTGTGGTCATTTTCCAATATGAATCTGCGGCCATAAACTTAATGGCAAAAATCAAAGCTAATGCTTCTTTATCTAATTGCGAATAGTTCCGTTCAGCCAATGTGAGTGAGCATGATGCGAATGCGATAGGCTTTTCGCCTCCCCTAGGATACACGTGTGCTAATACTACTCTTATTTCCGTCGGTGATGCGTCACATGTTATTTTTAAAGGCAATTCCGAATTATAATATACTAGCACTTCATGAGATGGTAATGCCTTTTTTATATTTTTAAATGCAGAATCACAATTAGCCGACCATTTGTATTGCGCATTCTTTTTCAGTAAGTCAAATAAGGTGTTGCTAGTGATGAGTAATTTTTAATGAATTTCGCGTAATAGTTGACAATACCCAGAAACGATTTTAATTCCGTAACGTTCATAGGTTTTTTAATTCGTGTTATGACTTGAATTTTATCTGAGGCAATATGCAACTCTTTATCATCAATTTGAAACCCCAAGAAGTTTTCTGTATTTTGACCAAACAAACATTTCTTAAATGAAATAACGAAACCGTGTTCCTTTAGTTTGTTTAATACTTTCTCTAACGTTTTATTATTCTCTACTGTATTTCCTCCGAAAACTAGGATGTCATCAAAATAAATGACAACTTCATTGAACTCTTTGAACATTTTTTCCATTGGGTTTTGAAACAAGCTCGGAGCTGTTCAGCGCGATTCAGAAACTAAGCCTGTTGTATTTAAATAAGCCTCTAGAGATCACTGTCAAACCTTTTGATTTATCGTCCAGTTCCACTTGTTGATAAGCGTGAACACAAATCAATTTTTGAAAACACCTTTCCTTTTTTTAGTTTGCTAATTAAATCAGAGACTCGCGGGATTGGATACACTGTTAGAAATAAACTGAAAATTCAGTCAAAACAATTAGTGAATTGTAAGAGAAACGCACTTGAAAGAAGTTTCAATCATTTCAAGCTAGATTTTCAGTCAAATTTACTAGTGTTTCAGAATGTCTTTAATTATTAAGACAATGATACAAAATTTTAATCAAGATGAAAGATATCTCTTAATTTTAGTATGTTATCTAATTCATATTTTTAGTATGTTATCTAATTCATTCTTAAGGAAATTAAATAGTCTTTATGAATTTTCAGGCGATGAGCTATGGTGCACATTGTGCATACTAGTGTTTTGATTCAATTAAAATTGATTTTGGCAAATAATATCAGTGTCTTTTATTATAAATTAAGTTGGTATCGTCAGTATCAAGTTAAGTAAATCAATCTAATCTACACAGAAAAAATATTAATTTCAAATCAACAATATTATTCTCATATATACACTGTTAAAAATATACTGAAAATTCAGTATATTCATAATGACTGAATCATAAGAAAAACGCACTTGAAAAGAGTGTCATTGTAAGTTGGATTTTCAGTCAAATTTACTAGTGTTTCAAAATATTCCTAATTATTAAGACTTACTTTCTCTTAAATATCAGTTAAGAATTTAACTGAGAATTCAATCACATTGACTGTAAATAACTTCAGTCAATTTTGACTGATTTTTGAAGATACATTTTCCTAATAGTGTAAACAAAAATATAAAATCTTCTTTTAAGATTTTGATAATTTTAAACAAAAACGAAATTTCTTTATGTGAGCAAATTATTGTCTGTTTAAGATTATCAAAATCTTAAAAGAAGATTTTATATTTTTGCTTATATATGAGAATTTTATTGTTGATTTGAAATTAATGTTTTTTCCATGTAACCTCCGTTGTGATTGCTATTTCTTAAAACTCAATATTCAGACAAACTTACCGAATATTCAGACTTATTTTATATCAGTTAAAAATTTAACTGAAAATTCAGTCACACTGATTAAATAACTTTAGTCAGTTTTGATTGATTTTTAAGAAACATTTTTCTAACAGTGTATTTATTGATTACTAATTACGAGTTGACTATTATTTTATAATCACCGCACAACCTGATGTCTGTGTTCGATTTGACTACCGGAACTATCGGTGTTGCCCATTTACTACTTTCAACGGGTTCGATAATATTATTTTGTACTAACCTATCGATTTCCTTATCTAACTTATGACGTAGCGCGAAGGGAACTGGCCTCGGTTTGCAACAAATTGATTTGGCATTTTCCTTTAAAATTAAAGATAGCTTGTGTGACTTACATTTTCTCGTATTGCTAGTAAAAACGTCTTTATACTTTTCCAGAAAATTGTCAATAGATTGACCATTGTTTAAACTATTAATATGAACATTTACGGAGTCACTATTAACTTTTAAAATTTCTAATTTGTCCAACCAATCTCTACTCATGATAGGTGTATTGTCGCCTGAAAGTACGTATAAATTTAATTCATACTTTTTATTTTTGTAGTTCACATTAGGGGAACTCTTAAGGGGATGCTGGACTGTTCTTTTTTATCGACGAAGATTCTGTAAAGCCAAAAAAATTTAGCAAGGTGTTCAGAATCGCGTCAAGTCGTTATAATTCGATCTTGCTTTCGAGAACGTTCACATTCTAGAATCTTCGGATAGATTCCAATGCTCGCCGAATGCTAACAATTTTGTATTGTCACGAGTGTCGACTTCCCAAAAACATGCAGAGCCGACGCTCGAGACACGTGAAAATCATACGTTCTTCGAATTAACGAGCCAATAGCGGTGAAACGCCCGCATGATTCCTAGAAATCAGCGGGTCGTCTTTCGTCGAAAACCGTCTAGTCGTTGTTCGGAAAGACCAGGCTACGCTTCGCGCCTGAGCACCTCGCTCGCTTTTTTTTGAAACGTTCGACTCGCAACATACGCAGAATTCGCTATCATGGCTTGCTTGTCCGGGCTTCCGCGCTTCTATTTTTTGCTGTAATATTGTTGACCACAAACTGAAAATACATTGTTTATAATATTTTGTTACTGACTTGCCGCCTTATTTCTTTTACGTGTGATTCGTATTGTGCTTCCTTTCGATCATTCCATTTCTCGCTCATATCAAAGGTGATAACTCCTTCTTCTCGCCGTGTACTTCTCGCGTACGTGGGCTAGCTCGACGCGCGTATATTTGATGGTCCTTCGAGCCGGATTTCCTTTCCGGCACCGCGTTAGTGAGTGAGAAATTCAAAAGTGAGTCGTCTTAGTGCCTTTCTGGAACTTTCGCTAGCCAACAGACAGAATGAACAAAGGGGCAGAAATCCAAGCTCGCTATCAGATCGAGCTTTACGGCCGTATCGCCCGTGCCTACGACAATTTAAAGAAGTCAGGTGCGGCGAATATCACGAGTTGGCCTAGTGGAGTCGCGGCTGAAAGCCCTTGAGGCTAATTGGGAAAAATTCGAGGCACAGCATGAAAAATTGTTCGCAACTTCCTGGGAAGCTCTAGCGGAGCACGAATACCGCAAGAAGGACGCGATGGCCGTGACGGAAGAGGCCTTCTTGACGCAAAGGGGGTTGTTCATGGAAACTCTTCGTACCCTGAAGAACCAGCAAAAGGGCAGCAGTGAAGTTGTGATTGCTACCTCCGAATCTTCTACTTCCGCTTCGAAACGGCCGGACTTGCCACGCATAAGAATACCGGACTTTTCGGGTGAATATGAGGATTGACCGCCCTTCAAAGACCTCTTCGACTCGATCATCGGCAAGGACGCCTCCATCTCTCCAGTGGACAAACTCCACCACTTGAAGGGCCACTTGAAAGGTGAAGCGGAGGCGCTTTTACGAAGCATTCCGACCATCGGCGAGAACTTCGGCCGGGCTTGGGAGATCTTACGCTCGCACTACGAGAACAAGAAGATCATCGTTCGTGCTCTCCTCTCAAAATTTACTGCGATCCCGAAATTAAAGGGTGAGTCAGCTTCGGAATTTCGCAAACTCTTCCGGTCCGTTATAAGTACAGCCGCGGCGTTGGAAGGTATCGGCCGGCCGTTTACCCACGGAGAAGATGTGATCGTGCATCTGTTTATCGAGTTACTTGACCCGCAATCGCGTCGCGTGTGGGAGGATGCTCTCGAGGACGCGACGGCCCCGCCGAGCTGATAAAGTTTATGGAACGTCGAGTTCACGTCCTTGAATCGCTGCAACCGGTCAAAACGAATTCCGCGAATTCCGACAGCGGAAAAAACGGAGCTAACTCTTCGCGCCAAACTCGCTCTCTGCACGCGAGCAAGCACGAGAAAAAGCACGCCCGATGCACCTTGTGCAGCCAAGAACATTACTTGTTCACATTGCTGTACTGCGACGCGTATAAACGCAAGACCGCCGCTGAGAGAAAGCAGCATGTGGAGCAGCATAAATTGTGCGCGAACTGTCTCNTCCTTTCCGGCACCGCGTTAGTGAGTGAGAAATTCAAAAGTGAGTCGTCTTAGTGCCTTTCTGGAACTTTCGCTAGCCAACAGACAGAATGAACAAAGGGGCAGAAATCCAAGCTCGCTATCAGATCGAGCTTTACGGCCGTATCGCCCGTGCCTACGACAATTTAAAGAAGTCAGGTGCGGCGAATATCACGAGTTGGCCTAGTGGAGTCGCGGCTGAAAGCCCTTGAGGCTAATTGGGAAAAATTCGAGGCACAGCATGAAAAATTGTTCGCAACTTCCTGAGAAGCTCTGGCGGAGCACGAGTACCGCAAGAAGGACGCGATGGCCGTGACGGAAGAGGCCTTCTTGACGCAAAGGGGGTTGTTCATGGAAACTCTTCGTACCCTGAAGAACCAGCAAAAGGGCAGCAGTGAAGTTGTGATTGCTACCTCCGAATCTTCTACTTCCGCTTCGAAACGGCCGGACTTGCCACGCATAAGAATACCGGACTTTTCGGGTGAATATGAGGATTGACCGCCCTTCAAAGACCTCTTCGACTCGATCATCGGCAAGGACGCCTCCATCTCTCCAGTGGACAAACTCCACCACTTGAAGGGCCACTTGAAAGGTGAAGCGGAGGCGCTTTTACGAAGCATTCCGACCATCGGCGAGAACTTCGGCCGGGCTTGGGAGATCTTACGCTCGCACTACGAGAACAAGAAGATCATCGTTCGTGCTCTCCTCTCAAAATTTACTGCGATCCCGAAATTAAAGGGTGAGTCAGCTTCGGAATTTCGCAAACTCTTCCGGTCCGTTATAAGTACAGCCGCGGCGTTGGAAGGTATCGGCCGGCCGTTTACCCACGGAGAAGATGTGATCGTGCATCTGTTTATCGAGTTACTTGACCCGCAATCGCGTCGCGTGTGGGAGGATGCTCTCGAGGACGCGACGGCCCCGCCGAGCTGATAAAGTTTATGGAACGTCGAGTTCACGTCCTTGAATCGCTGCAACCGGTCAAAACGAATTCCGCGAATTCCGACAGCGGAAAAAACGGAGCTAACTCTTCGCGCCAAACTCGCTCTCTGCACGCGAGCAAGCACGAGAAAAAGCACGCCCGATGCACCTTGTGCAGCCAAGAACATTACTTGTTCACATTGCTGTACTGCGACGCGTATAAACGCAAGACCGCCGCTGAGAGAAAGCAGCATGTGGAGCAGCATAAATTGTGCGCGAACTGTCTCCGGCGGCATGAGCTAAAAAATTGTGCGTCGAAGAAATCGTGCTCCGCGTGCGACGCGCGTCACCACACGTCGATGCACGATGCGTTCATCGCGGCCGGCCCGGCCACGAACACTCTCGTCGTGCGTCATCCGCCCGTTTCTCGCTCCACGATCCTTCTCGCTACGGCTCGCGTGCGAGTCACCGACAAATACGGGGTCACGCATCAGATCCGCGCCCTTCTTGATCAAGGCTCGGAATCATCGCTCGTTACTGAGTCGTTGGCGCAACGACTGAAATTACCCCGCGCTCCTACGTCGGCCACGATTTTCGGTATCGGCGGAAAAATGTCGATCTCCGCGCGTGGATCAATATCAATCGAAATTGCGCTTCATCAGGGTGGGGCGACGATGTTAGTGTCTGCATTGGTCCTTCCTCGGCTGATGCGTTACGACGGGGATCTACAAGCGGATCGCAGGGTGTGGCCACATCTTGCCGGGCTCGATCTGGCCGATCCAGATTTTCTTTCCGCCGATCCGATAGAGCTGCTTCTCGGGGCGAAAGCATACGCGAACATTCTCAAGCCGTGCGAGGGGGTGCGTCAAGGGCATCCCCAGGAGCCAGTTGCTCAATGGACCACGCTTGGGTGGATACTATCGGGGCCCGTCGGCTCCGCCGCTTCTGAAGGTCGAACCGGAGCGTATCAATGTCGCGTTACCGACGAACTGCTTCCGCTGGTCCAACAGTTCTGGACCCAGGAGGAGGTGAACCCCGCTGTCGCTCCACTATCGGCCGAGGAGCAGGAGTGCGTGGAGTTCTTCCGTCGTACTCACTCTCGTACGGCGGAGGGGCGCTACATCGTGCGGCTCCCGCTGAGAGGGCCACTTCCGGACCTAACTGCCACTCGACGAACGGCCGTGAGGTTACAGCTGCGAATGGAGCAACGGTTCGATCGGGATGCTCGCTTGCGGCAACTTTACATCAACTTCCTTCGCGAGTACGAGGCGATGGGCCACATGACCGCAGTGAACTCCGGCGAGCCTTCTCCGGCAGAGATTTGCTTCCTCCCTCACCATGGAGTACTGAGGGAGTCCAGCCCGACCACTAAGTTACGCGTGGTCTTTAACGGATCTTCATCGCTGGCCTCTGGCACGAGCCTAAACCAGCATCTGCACGCTGGACCAAATCTTCTTCCGGCTCTTGCCGACGTGTTGCTGCGCTGGCGTCTACATCGGTACGTGCTAGCGACCGATGTGGAGAAAATGTTCCGGCAGATACTTATCGACCCGGTGGATCGCGATCTGCAGAGGATCGTCTGGCGGGCGGATAAGGGGCATGAAATAAAGGAATACCGGCTTAATACGGTAACGGACTAACGAGTGCTCCCTTTCTGGCGATGCGTGCCATGAAACAACTCGCCGATGATGAGGAGACGCGATTTCCGATGGCGGCCGCCGTACTCCGCAAGGACATCTATATGGATGATATCTTGACGGGGGCTCCTTCAATTGCCGAAGCCAGGATCTTGCAACAGCAGCTGACAGATCTCTGCATGGCGGGCGGGTTTCCGCTCCGCAAATGGTCATCGAATGCGGCCGAGTTGCTGAAGGAGATTCCGCCGCCGCACCGCATGCAGCAAGATCTACGCGCGTGGCACGCCCAGGAGAGTCACGCTACGCTTGGCTTAATGTGGCATCCCGGACGGGATTGCTTCGCCTTCTCAACAAGGAAGATCGGCGTGGCGGCTACGACGAAACAATCGGTCCTCTTGCTGATGTCCCGGCTATTCGACCCGCTAGGATGGCTAGCTTCTGTCGTAGTGCGGGCGAAAATTCTCTTTCAAGCCACTTGGTTGAAGGGGATGGACTGGGACACTCCCTTGGCCGATCAGGACGAAAAAAGATGGATGGAATTCCAGGCCGATCTGCCAAAACTAGAGGAAATTCAGGTTCCTCGATTTCTTCTGTCGAGCTCGACAAATTCTGTCGCTACCATTTGTGGATTCGGCGACGCCTCTGAGCGAGCGTACGCCGTTGTCATTTATTTGTTGATAGGTTCCAGCAAGGAGGATTGAGTGGCGAAATTGGTCATGGCCAAGACGAAGGTAGCGTCCCTGAAGCAGGTGACCTTGCCTCGACTGGAGCTGTGCGCTGCCGCGCTACTGGCCAAACTCGCTGCGCACGTGGTCCGCACACTTGATCTTGTCGATGCGCCCATTCATTTATGGACGGACTCTACGGTCGTGCTTGGATGGATTCAAGGGCACCCCTCGCATTGGCGAACTTACGTGGCGAACAGAGTCGCCGACATCCAGATGACCTTGCCCAGCGCGGAATGGCACCATGTTCCGGGATCGGACAATCCCGTTGATTGCGCATCGCGGGGCCTGGCACCGGGTGAACTCGCCTCGCACCCCCTCTGGTGGCAGGGGTCACCTTGGCTGATCGCCGACGTCTCTACTTGGCCGACTACTGCCGCCTGTTTCGTGGACGCGGACCTTCCTGAGGCGCGCTCCGCCGTGCATGCCGCCGCGTTAGGACCGGCTCCGAGCGAGGACCCCGAGGAGCTGACCAGATTCTCCTCACTCAATCGCTTGTTACGTGTGACCGCCTGGTGTCTCCGGTGACCCCGCCAAAGGAGGCTGCTCGGATCTTCCCTCTCATCGCAAGGGGGATCCANGCGCGGGAACATTCTCTCCGCCAGTGAGTGCGAAGAGGCGCGCCACGCNTGGATCCGCGTCTCTCAGACGACGCACTTTAAGGCGGAGATAAACTGCCTTAAGAGAGGCAAACCGCTA
>JAJVSH010000066.1:995783-1035294 GCA_021460005.1 Tetramorium alpestre | reverse complement strand
ACAGTTGAGCTCGATTGTTTCTCGATATCTCGATATTATCGTTCTTCGATAATTACGGTATCGCGGCCAGTCGCGAAATGTGCCACACGACATATTCGACTCGCTCTCGTGTTTCTCGCCCGACCGTCGTTGTTCGAGAGCGAGTCTCGCGAAAATCACACTCGTGCCACACGGTCAGACGTGCTCGACGTGCTACCATCTGCGCACGACTCTATGTTAACTTTGCGAACCCTTTTTCGCACGTCTGAAACCGGATCGCAAATCTTTCGCCAATTAGCCCTTTGAAGTACGTCGATAGTACAACTTATGCACAAGCATCGTCGTCAGGTATGTCACACGTTCACGTGCCGCAGTCGATGCTACATTTTGCAAAAATTGCATATTAAGTAGAATTGTTCAAATGTCCCGATTGCAAAAAAGAATCAGTCTCTATTCTTAATTCTTTTAAATCTGCGAAATGTCAAATGTCCCCGTGACAGCCTGCAAGCAGATGCTAGATAACTGACGCGAGCGGTGAAACGAAGGCAAGATAAGGCATGTCCTATTTCCGTGGCTTGTCCTATTTTCGTGGCTTCTCCGATAGAGCTGCCCTTCGCGTCGATTTCTAGCTCCGTCCCTGGTCGGGCGACGAAGGGAGGACCGCGCGCGCGGGAAGCCGCATCAGATTCCCGAGACGTCCGCCCTGGGCAGACGTGGCCGCGGATCAGAGTCGGTATCTCGCGCCGCGCCTCGGTGTGTATTTTTAACCTGGATCCGGATTCACTCCGTAGCAAGTCGCGCATATCGGCACGTGGTGGGCGAGCGAATGTATGTACATACACCGGTGATTCTGTGGCAGCGTCGAGAAAAATCGCGGCGCGGCTTGGCGCGGCGAAGCGGAGCGAGTCGATCGATCGCGCAACGGGAGACGAAGAAAGGGAGAGTGAGAGAGTGAAAGAGAGGAAGAGGGAGTGAGTGGAAGAGAAACGGAGCGGCGCGCAACAGGTGAGAAAACGTGGCAGCGGGGCGACCGCATCAGCTGATCGCGCCGGGCGGCGTGCGAGGGAGCGGCTTGTCTGGCTTGTTTACCCCGTTCCCCGTTCCGTTCGAGAAGCTATCTAGATGCCATGCTGCACCGTTGCTAACGAAAATCGTCGCCGTGTCACCCGGCGGATCGCATTCCTGTTCACGGCCCGCTTGCCGAAGGTGTCGCGCATAACAGCTTCCCCCTTGTCACATGAACATGTACATGCTTGTCGAGGTGGATACCTAGCGAAAATAAAGATCGGAACGTAAGTCTAGTGTAAGGGGAGACAGATGGAGAAGCGTAAATCAAAATTTCGAAGAAATGTAAATTGAAACAGCGGAATGTAAAAAAGAGCGTTCACTTTTTAAAACGATTCTTTCACGTTTTGCTGCTTTAATTTATGCTCTCTAGAAGTTTTTTTTTTTCACGCTTTTGTCACTCTCCCCTTACATTCGACTTACGCTTCAAATTTTATTTTCGCCAGGAAGATAAGTCTTATAGCGCATAATTCAATCGCTTGAGTTACTTTCCCGTGAAATTCTTCACTTATAAAAAACGTCGCATGAATATCTTAATTGATAAAATACTCGATGTTGTATTATTATTTCTAGCGGAGCTTGTATATTATGTAACTAGATTGATACAGTTTACATTACATTAAAATTATCATATTTTTGTCACATCATTATATATGTGTGTCGATTTTATATACAATATAAAACATACAAAAATATACATATAATCCGCTAAGAATTGTAATTATATATGCGTTAAAAATGATAATAGCAACATTGAATTTTTTATTAATTGAGACTTCTTGTTTCAAAATTTCCGTTATATAGATACAAATATTTCTCTTTCTTTCTCTTTCTCTCTCTCTCTCTCTCTATATATGTATATACAAATCGAATCACTATAATCGATAGTCAATTTTTTCAATAGTCAATTTTATCATTTTCAAATAGAATTAACACTAAATACTCAAACACATTTAACTCAAGCACGAATGCGCTAATAAATATATACACGACATGTGTTGATAAATTATTAACGAGAAATAGCGCCTCGTCGATTTATTGGATGTAGTAAATGACAACCGAATCTTGCGATGATGAAACGGCACACGTATGACGCATTGATTGTTTACTTTGATACAAATGCCTCTGAAGCAGCCCATGAACGATGCGCGTTCATACACGACGAACACTCGTCGATGTTATACGATCCTCGTGGATGAAGTAACGCACGTTGGCCTCACAATGTTGTCGCAACCGCGTAACGACTATTTTGCCGTTTCGTGGAATAATCACTTGAGTTTTACGATTATATTTTGCTGCCCATGAAACGAGAGGCATTTTAGAACAATTTTCATCGTGTATGGCGGCAACGTTAAAGATTTAATATTAGCCGACAAAAATGTTATTTTCTCATTATTGCCATTATTTCAGCGAGAACAATTATCCTCGCGCTGACAATGAGAGACACCCTCAAAACTGTCGAAACCATTTTGAAACTCGATGAACGATGATTTCTTATTCGGTGCGACGTCGGTTCGGTCCTCCGCTGGCGTAATGTCAGTCCCGTTTTGCGATAACAAGTTCTTTTCTTCTTTTTCAAACTCATTTTACAATATCGTCCGGCGAATGTCGTTCTCCACGCTCGAGCGCTCACGGAATCGCTGCAATTTTCGCACGCGGATCACGTCGCGGACGCGCGATTCGACTTGATTCGCGTACGTGAAATACTTACGAAAACTCGGAAAGAGCGGGGAATCCTTGAGGCCAGAAATTATGAAGGATGCAACGCGCTCTTCCCGCGCAATGTACGTAGGTATGTACGTACGTACGTATGTACGTACGCTCATGTAGGCGCAAAAGTGTTGTCTTCCTTCTCGTTGAATCGCCCTTGTCGCGAGCTCATCGTCAAGCATCGTGTTGAAGGCAACACCGCTCGCGACTAGGTTTTTTTTTACGCTTGATATTATTTCGATATCGGGAATATATGTTGGAAATAATAAAAATAATGAAACATACGACAGCGATTGCAACTTGCGGTTTTGACGATCGAACATGCGACTGAAACCGAAAAATCGTGACAAGTTCCGTGTTAGGATTTTTAATTTCATTTTTTGCAACGGATCTTCACGATCCGTGATTCCTTTGGCCTTTGTGCCGATTGCGAAATTGAAATTCCATCAATAATTCTTGACTCTGCGAAGCGACTGTATGTACAAAAAGATGTTCATAAGATAATCTCCTCTGAATGCGATGTAATAACGTCATATGCTTCAGCAGCTGATTTAAAGAGCTGAGTTTTATTTTCCAAAGTTCTTAGCTCCTGAGATTACATCAGCAAGGTGTTTTCGTCGAACGATTTGTAAGAAAAGCAACGTACATTTTCTTAAAAAAAAAAAAAAAATACGTATATATAATTTTTGAAACGTGAAATTATCGAATTTTATTGTTGTCCCTTTTTTTCCACGCGATTGATTTTCAGTTACTGCGTTTTATTTATTTCATGATGTCATTGCAAATTGGAAATTACATATTTTGATAATTCAGATTGATAGTTGATTGATGTAATTTTATTCATTGATTTCACAGATTGATTTCTGAGACGATATGATTTTTTAAATTTTCTTTTTTATATAAATATTTCATCACTGTACATCTGCTATGTATTTAAATAGCTACTTTCCGTTTCATTTAAATATTAATTTAATCAAAAAAGGTTTTAAAATACTAAATTTTTTATAGGTAATAATTATGATCATAAATTCAAACATCATGTTACTTTATAATGATAAGATGAAACGCAATCTAAATGTAATTATATTTTAGTCTCTACTATAACGAATTAAAAAATAAAATCTAAATATACATGCAGAACTGTGAGAATTACTGTTAGAAATAAAATTAGAAAAGCAATTGAGAAAGACATGAGAATTTCTTGAAAAAATATGTTTTTATATTAAAAATATCATGATATTTGAAAAATTTTGCAAAAATCAATAAAAATATCTATTAATATAGGTTTTAGATGACATAGCAGCAAGAAATTTTGATTATTTTGTCAGAAAAATATAATATGATATTTATATAATATTCTTTACACATTAAGAAGATTCTTAATGTTTAAGAAGATTCGTGAGTCAGCAAAAAATGTTGCACGCGCAATGTATTGTGCATGGAATTCTAGCTTGTAATGTAAATTTATGTTCTGGAATTTTTTTTTTGCAAAGTTCTGCATTATCAATCAAGAAGAAAAAAAAATTAGAAAAATTATGTACGTGAAAAAAAGATAAAGAGAAATGGAAAGATATGTTTGGAACATATATAATATAATTTTAAACAATAATAAAACAATAAATAAAACAATAAAATAGTTATAAAACAATATAATTTGATAATCTCAACAGTTATGCAAATCGGATCAGAATTCAAACTGTTTGATTTTTTGTAGAGACATTGTAGAGATCATGCCAATAACGATTAAATTAATATTTAAATTTTATTGTTGCTGTAAAATTTGCAATCTATATAACAAAAAGTATAATGAAAAACAGGAAAATAAATAACGACGTACAAAGCATAGCAACACTTGCGATAAGATTGTTAAAATTTAACCTTGATTATTTTTTGCCGCGTTTCTCAAAGCATAATCTGAGTGTCGTCGCGTTAAACTTTTATTGATATTACTGGGAACGTGAAAAACTCACGTTTGTGTTGGTTAATTTTTGATAACTTATCTGGAATTTTCATCTTAGTCATTCGAAGTAGATTATGATATCTAAATTACGTTGATACGAATCGAAATCCGTTTTGTATCATAAATTGTTCTTGGATGCAAAATTAACGCGTGAATAATTCCAACATTATTTATAGATAATAAAAGTACGTTTTTTCTCCGAATTACAAACAATTAAATTAAAAAGAAAAGATCGAGATAATATTTTTTAAAAATATTTTATGGCCGCACATGGACGACTGTTTTATTAATCGAATAATAAAGACTAAACAAAAGTTTATTTCGCAGTTTTCTTTTTTGCCTCTTAAAATTTTTTAGTTTTCTTTTTTAATTTAAAGTGACTTAATATCAAGCTGTTGGAATAATATTTTATATATTTATGTTATTACAATTTGGTCACGTGCGCGTACGACTTTAAAGTTTGATTTCCATTTCGGAGAGAATCATTTTTTTTAATGCATTAATATGACCTTTTCGGACATTTATATCTGTCTGATGGAAGAAGTCAATTTCTTTTGAATTTTATGGGTGTCGTAAAGAATTGATTGTGATATCACACGAAAATGACTCTCGCTATATAGCAAGATACATACCTCGATAATGATCGTTGATTCTCGCCTACAACAATTCGCTTCCGATGAATCGCTCGGCAAAAACCCTCAATTAACATCGGCTATCTCTATCAGACGTAGAACGGTAGATACTTCGTACAGCACGTTTGCGAAATTGTGCAATGAACGTGATCGCACTGTATTCTTCGAGCTTCGCCAATCGCTCGTACGACACCTCGATATTACTAGGCCAAGGCCGTAAACGTGTACGAAATGACGCGCCATGGCGATCTACATGTCATGTTATGTAGCAGGATCGTCGACCCCCTATTGCCACCTGTCTTTCCTAGAGATCTCCGCTGTTTTCTTCGGCCGTGTGCCGTTCGTTAGAGATTTTGCACTTTCGCAATACCTAGCGAAGGAAAGTCTCTTGACACGTGTTAGCTCTCCGAGCAAAGGAGGCTGTTGTACCTTGAGAATAATCCAGGGTAAAGCTAGGATAGTTGGTTGAAGAGAATCGGTACACATTTGCGGTTGAATGTTGGGGGGGGGGGGGGGGTGAAAAAGATGCTAGTATCACGTGGAATAGAACAGAGAGATCATTGTGAATCGAAATAGCTAAGAAATGGTTAACAGCATTCGTAGCGTTCGTTTTTATTGATTTTTTTTTTCTCATAATGTTTTATTGACCGTGTTCTTAATTGAACATGATCTTAATTATATTTTACTTAATAGTAATATATTGATTAATTTACATGCGTATACATCACTCGATTTATTTATCGAGTATATCGATTATAAATATATTATAAATTTATATTATAAAGTGATTTGTAATCCTGATTGAAAAAATGTTTTTTTCATATTAAATGCAAATATTTTATACTCTCTCTCTTAATTCTATAGACAAATATTATTTTAGGTATAACGTACTTGATCTTTGGCGAATGAGTTAGTCTTGTCATCTCTAGTTATAGAGAGAAAACATAAGCTATTTTTCTGTCTTGTACTTTGAAACACAAATACGTGCTGTACACTTTGGAACATTCTCTTTTGCTCGTATTCGCGACATTTTACATATTCATACGAACTTAATGAATATATAATATTTATACGAATATTAAGAAAACATAATTTTTTAAATTAAATTAATCTAGATAATCTAACAGTTTAGAAAAATGATTAAAAAATTAAAATTATTATTGAAAAACAATATCAATCTTGTCTACTATTTGTTGATTGTTTAATTAACTTTATGACTTAATTATGACTGCGCATTTTAAGAATATATGAAGTTGTATTGCTAATTTTTACATAATTCTTGTTTAACTAATAATTCGCAATAGCGATTTATTTGTGCAAACAGCAACATTTTTTTCTGTTTATTAATTTTTTAATACTTTGATTTATTCTAATGAGTTTCTTAATTCATTGTAATCAAATAGGTACTTATTTATCAAGAAATATACAATAGAACACTTTAAAAATTTTATTTAAAATTTAGTCGAGTCATATCTTTCGTTTATCTATTTACATTTTGCTGATTTTACATACAATGTACGCGAATAAAGGTCATATGTTCGTAAGGTCAAAATTTTCATTTTAAATAATGCGAGATAAAAAAATTACATAAAATGTTGTATTATAAGATTTATTTATTGCGAGTTTGCATCAATTATCTCAGAGAAAAATAATTTACTGGTAAATATGATAAATATAAACTGTTATAACATATGATTTAGCTATTATAAATCTTTCTTTCTTCATAAAAAAGCAGTATTTGTTGGTTCAATATGACGTGAATTCAAATTACAAAATTGACCTACGTCTTACAGTATTTCCTCCTAATAATTTAATCTAATTAATGTAAAGCGCGATGATGAAGTTGAAAATTCGCTCAATCGTATTAATTATGAATGCATTATTATATACAAGTCATGTTGTACTTTTTTGTTTTTAATGCTTAGAACTTTTTCATCAATGTCATTGCGTTGAATGAATAAGATGAAAATACCCATGTGCCACTATAGTAACTTCCAGGTTGGAGCGAAAAATTCATACCTGTTTCATCATTTTTCTACTTTTGTTGGTTAAATAATAATAAATATCGTAAGAATAATTGTTTAAACAAAAAATTAAGTTAATATTTCATAAATAAATAACTCGTGTGAAAACATTTTTACCATAATTTATGTGGTTGGAATAAAAAAATGCATCGTTTGTTTTATATCAATTTATTATTTTACATTATTAAGTTAATTGAAACCAGAAAACTGTATAAAATTGATTGAAACAGTTCACAACCACTAAAGCTTTCAGTCTTCCAGTCTTATAAAGGTTAATATCTATTATTTTTCCACACCCACAGTATCATATACGTCAAAGATAAAAAATATTCTGTTTCGATCAAAGAGCATTCTTTTTTAATTGCATTCTCTATCTCTTATTCAGTTATTATTTTAATATAACTTAATTAGACTTCCGTGTATCATGAACTATTGTGAATCGAAACAATGTTAATGATGTTAGTAATGCTAGTATTAATTATGAAAGCAGTTATGAAATAACGAAGGAAAAAAAAACTACATGTATTTCCGATAGCGTTTTTCCTAAAACAATTAATAATTCAAATTACGAGCTGACAATAATCGTAAATCATTGTAATACGAAAACGTTAGATTTCTATGATGGTCCGTTAGCCATGTCACTCATGCTTAAATGATTGCTTCCCATATTACGTGTATGTACAATACATAATTCGACAAATATGCTACCTCTCTCTTTCTCACAATTGTAAAAAAGTTGTTTACAACGTCAGTTTATGATTTTTTACACGAACGATAGCAACGCGATAGAAAAATTATGTTGCAACATTGAATATAAGAATTTATTACTCATATACGAAACATTAAGCAATAATGACTTCTCGAACGTGTGTTTCTTCGCGGATGTTCCCTTTATCTGCACGCAAATAATTTTGCAAGATCAGCCGCGCCACAGCAATCCCGCACGGTAACGTTCTATTTAATGACGGCCTGGCGGTAGACATCAAATCGATTAGCGCATCCATTGTTTATGCGTTACGTAAAAACGTCATGCAACATTGATCGCTTCCTGAATATAATTGTACGGCCGTCCGGCCGTTGTTACTTCGACGCTATTATTTTTCTCAGATCGCAGAAGCCGCTTACAAAATTAAAGTTAAGAAAGCGAAGTGTTGCGCTAAATACTGCCGATGTAATGTTCTGCCGCGTCGAAGAAACGTGGGCGCGGAACACAACGATACCTGTCCCGGATGTATAGGGGGACTTTTATTGAGACTTTTTTGTCGAAATACAGATTCTTGGAATTAGTAAGTATGATTTATGAAATCGGGATATATTAAAAAATGAGAAGTCCAGTGGCTTAGTCTTTCGCGGAATGTATAATTTATTTGGAAACAAGGAGATAGCGTGTCTGTGGGAGTGGATCGATCTTTCGCTCCTTCGCAGGTTAGCTTATCTTTTTCTGTCATGATTGATGCTACGCGCATACAATAGTTAATCCTCAAAGAACATTTCTTTGTTCAGTCTTCCGATTAAATCACATTTGTGTCGTTTTTTTTTTCTTTTTGGTGTGACCTTGAAACTACACCGTTGAAACTACGATCGATTTCCATATATAACCCGTATTGGACACTTCTCCTAGACGTGATTGCGAGATCGCGATCTTTGGACTCGACAAAGATACTTGTGCAGAAGGAAATGTGATGTCTGAAAACCATGGCTCGTTCAAGGCTACCGTGATCGATTCTCGTCCGTTTCGCAATTGAAAAGGGATAGGTGTGTGTGTGTGTGTGTATGAGATTGTTAGGGATAATCTTGTCCATAGAATAGTAAACCAGAGAATAATTAATCACTCTCATTATTTATATTTTGATAATATATGATCATAAAATTCCTTATACTTTGTATACGTGTCGTTGAACTTGTCTGACCTTCAATCCGGTCTGGCCGGGATATCCGGTTCTTTCCTGGAAAGTCCAAACTCAAAATAGCATCTCTGTGTCGAGCGCTGTTAGAAATAAACTACTTATGTCTTATGGCTGTGTTCTTACGCATTGTACATACGGAGATTTGTGTAGATATTCAAGACTGAATTTCCCGAGCTATATACGATAGAATTAATCAATTTAATCAGTATCAGTATCTTTAAAATTTGTTTAACTTGTTTAATTTGTTTGATTTTATTTGGATATTATACATTATTACATTTATGTATTTTACATCTCAGTCTTTCTATTTTAATTCATTTTTTAATTATTCATATTTTTATTACACCATTATTTATATGATAGAATAACATACTGTTTGTTAGAATTAGGCTTAATTAAATAAAAATAGAATAACTGGATAGGATAACTGATCTGGCAAGTTCTTGAACGAAATTTCTTTAAACTCGATTAGGTATTGCTTATAATTGAATATAATTTTTCTGATAAACCTTTCTGCGTTTATTCTACTAGTATCTTTTAAAATTATTTAACTGAGATGAATTATATTTACATGTGAAGTTAATTCAAACTTTGTTCAATTTTTCCATAATCACATCTTTCAATCGAAAGATCGAAAAGACGAAAAGAAGTATACCAGGTATATATTGAGGATGAAGGACACTATTATTTCAGGAGAAAAAAATTTGTTGGAAGGACGTTGTGTGCATTATTGTGATAAAAGTTTCATCATTAATAACAATTATCTTGATCGCAACTCTGGACAGATACGGAGAGATCTTACGAAATTTTTATAAAAAGATTTCTCTATATATAATAAATGTTTCTCTGTCATATAGTTGCCTTCCGTATTTTTTCGATAGAAAATAACGATATATGAAAAGTGACAAGGCAAAGGCAAAGATAAAGTCACATCTGCAAGAAAAAAATATTTCATTCAAATATTCAAAGTTAATATGTAACTACGTTAAAAATTAATAGATTAGCATTATTATTAATTAATATTATTTACACTAGTTGATTTGATAACGCACAAGAAGAGCAGCTAGCAACAGTTTATTTTGCTGAATTTCTGATAATTATTCGTCTTTTAATAAATTCAAATAAAATTCAATCTAAAATTCAAATAATTTTTTACATTCTGCGAACGTGATGGGATCGTGACGGAATTTTCCTTTTTTAGTATTCACTCAATAAATAGGATTATCCGATGTGCATTCGTATTTACCCGAATACTCGACGTGATGGGACGAAAGATCACGAGAAGCTGCGTTAAAAGTACAGACTAACTGTTTGCATGTCGCGAAGCGCGTCTGACGCGACATGACATAATCCCTCCGGACGTCCGCGGTGTCGCGTTAAGGTCCGGATCGAGCTGTTGCGGGCGAATGATCACGAACGAATGCAGACGAATGTAGAAAGGAAACGTTTCTTCTCCGTGACGTACCGACAAAGAGACAATTCGTCGTTTTGCGAATTTAGGCTTGTCTATGCTCGCAGCGATCGCGTATGTTCGCGATCTTTGCCGCCTCCGCCTTTAGGCATCACCGGCAGCGAATCGTCGCGCTGACGTCACGTGGCGAATGCCGCGACGACGTCAGAAGCCATGTGCAGGTGAACTATAATCCCGACGCGCGTCGCGTAGCACGACGACGAGATCCGGAGGACGCGAGCGGGAAGGAGAGATAAAGAAGGAGAGAGAGAGAAGGAGCGAGATAGAGCGAGAGAGAAGCGGTAGAAGGGACCAATATGGCGAATCGGTTAAAAGCAATGCACCGGCGTTACATCCGTCAGTTCGCGAGTTGGCACGACGGCGGTGTGTTCGTCGCTTCGATATCGACACGGTCGATAACGCGCCTTTTCTCTTTTCTCCTTTCTTCTCCTCCCTTTCTTTTTTTTTAATTCCTTCTTTTTTTTTTAATCCTTTTGAAACCTTGACGACGTCCGGCTCGTCGGAAGCCGTAAATCTCGCGTCCGCGCCCTCGGAGAAACCCGGAGGTCTGCGATTTTTCGCGCAGAATCATCGCTGAAATCATCACCACCATCGATATATACCGATCCCTTCGTTCTTCTGGTAAAAGTAAGTTCAGAGAACAATTAAAAACGACGATCGATCAGGAGAGAGAGAAAGAAAGAAAAGGAAGGGAGGAAGACNACTTCTGCTTTCGTCGGAGTGTCACAATTGTAGTGTGTGTTACGATTTTTGGACGAACATTGATCGCAACTTGGGACGCAATCGGCGTACAGACTTTTGTTTATTTGTAAGTATAGTGAGATTTTCTTCTTTGACACGGTTAAATATTGATCCTTCGGCGTTGATCCAGTTTCATCGATAGTGGATGACAATATTAACGTTATTAATCATTTAAATGGTTTCAAGAAAATAATAATATAATACGATTATTATTACATTGTTAGATTAATATGAAAAAAATATTAAGTGTTAAATAATATGTGTTGATAGATGGCTACATTATAATAATATAATGTAACAATTTATGATTAAACTAGTCATATAGATATTTTTTTTATATGTACGATTTTTATATCGTACATTAATGTAATAAATTCTTATTTGTCGAGTAATCTGTATATTCATCAAGTAAAAACGTAATTGCATTCTTCTTCTAGTAACAGAAGAGAGAAATTGCATGGGTTTTTCTATGAATAAATTATTTTCGTTGTTAATGTGAAACTGGGCGTCAAGGATCAGTGCAATATCGGTGTGTTCAATTTTTGATAATACCGAGAAAACACTATTCGTCTATAACATAAATCGAAATACGAGTCCGTCACAATTATATGTCACTGTCTACATTCTTGTTATTGGTCGATCAATAATAAAATTCTATAGAATTGGATTATGTACAATGTTCGCGAGATCATAAATTGAATTGAAATGTCACTGAGACAGCTTCGAGCAATGGCTGTCTAACGTGCGACTGAACGTTTTAATTATTTCCGATCGGCCATCAATTGATTGCTTCGGCATCGGTCGGAGAACGCATACGAATTATATCTTCCTTCCTTTCTTTCTTGCTTCCTTCCTTACCGCGTCTCTTTTTTTATGAATCAGTGCGTGATTTGAATTTTAATTTAACGTTCCACCCGCGTTCAAGACAGACTCGACGGGAGCATTTAATGAACGTATTTATAGTCGTTAGACCATCCTTATGTACCGAAGGAAACCTTGAGTCAACGTTTCATAATGCGAGCCGCGTAGTCGTGCTCTTCGTTCATTTCGCTGCGCGATTAGCAAGGCGGATAATCGCTCGCACACAACAAGTTCGACGCCGCGACTGCGTCAGCGGGGGATTCCGCGCGATTATTACGATTACCGCCCCACGATCTGTCCGTGATCAGAAAACCGGAAAGTTGATGATGACGTTTCGGCTTCAACGCACCTCGGACGCGCAAGACAGATTTAAATTTTTTAATGCTCTCAAAATTTGTATTCCCTCAGTATTCGCGCAAAGTATTCGCATATCTTCTTTATCTTTGTAAATTTCCTTTACGATGACGACGATGCTTATCGCATTTTAATCGCCGGCGAGTTAGATAGATAAATTGTAATGTGTGTTCCCTCAGTGTTGACAGGAAACATTTCTTCGTTACGTAGCTCTCGAAGGTATAAAGCTTTACAGTTTCTTCTTCCCTCTGCTTTTCGCTTTCTTTTTCTATCTTTCTCGTTCGCTCTCTCGACGTGAAAGACACACACTTTGCATATTAGCGAAGACGTAACGATTGAATCATATTACCGTATAATCTAATCATTCTAATCATAGACCATGCTCCTCATTTTCAACTCTAAATGACACTTCTTCGAAATGAGAGAGTGGAGCTTCTACAGCAAAACCTGCCGTATGTAGATCATGCATGATTTTATATTATGTAACGCGACGCAACAATAGTGTGGTAGGATTAATTATCGCACGATACGCGATAATGCCGTGACACGTAACTAGGATACCGCGAGACTGATATTCTGACGTTTCTCGCAACGCATCGTTTTTCTTGTAATTAAAAAAAATTCCACAGAGCGATGGAAAATTTGTCTTGCGCTTTTTGTTTCTGACAATAATTGCGTGATTTATTCACTTCTCAATGCTGATTTTTTTTTTAAATTAAAATGAGACTTGATTTACAGCTATGTCCAAATCTTTTTCTTGCATCCAAAAATTCATTATTATTCAAATACATTATTGCTTATAATTGATGCCAAAGGAACGAATATTCGCGTGACGGAAAACGTTAATTTATTTTTCCAAGTTCGTCTAATAATAAAACAGACCTGTCCTATGAAGACATGTTATGAATATAATTTTGTTTTTCCTTCGATTTAATTTTGTAGTAGGTAGTTTTATTGCACAGAACTTATTAAATCTTAAATCATAGCTTAGGATATGGTTTTGCAAGACTCATTTTAATGACAAGTCATGACATGATAATTATGTCGGTATATATATATTAAACTGAATTAATGTTTATGTAACATTGTTAATTATGACTTTGTTTTTCCTTGGAATGCAATTAACTTTATAGTTAAACTATTTTTTATTTCAATCAAGTTATTTTCTATGTAGAGCTTAATTATATATATATAGAGCTTAATTTATGCGCGTGAGATCGACCACGCCGTGGAATATTTTGCAGACCGGTGATACAATCGGCGAGGAAACAAAAAAAAATTACTCAATGGAATGCATATTTCGACAAGTATATCTTGTGGGTGGAGGGAAAAATATGCAATTTCTCCTGAGCTTTCGCGAACGCGAAATAGCTTTTTTATGCTTTTTCAAGGTTTTGTTTATCATCAATGCTATCGACAATTGTGTAATCTCTAAGTAATTAATATCTGTTCTTACGCTTCAAGAAACTTGGTATGTCAGGAAATCAATATTATAATTCTAACAATATTATGATTCTAATATAATACTTACGATTTGTTTTATGCAATATAACATTTCATATCACATTGCGCATGATTGTACGATATTTAAGTCATTCATAATATATCATAATTGCATATATTACCTGTTTAAGTATTCGTAAATGTTTTAATTAATTTTAACAGATTTACCTGTTTTGATTTTCAATGATTTGGGTTTTCATCAAAGAACTTGTTTACTTTTACTGGAGATCGGGGATTAATTAAACTGATGTAATATATCAAACATAAACAAATCTTTATACGTATTCTTTTAGTATTAATTCATGCGTCTTAACACTTAATACATAATCGAGCCTCCCCAAGTGGGGAACAAATTGATATCACAAGAAACTGGACTTGTTATTACACACGATTACAGATTATTCCGAAAGCAAAAAAAAGAAGCAGAAAATATTACTAGTAATTATTCCGAAAGCAAAAAAAAGAAGCAGAAAATATTACTAGTAATTATTAAAATCAGTAATAATCGACAGTTTCCTATTGGTGTTAAATTGTTGTCTAGCTCTCGGGTTTTTAACTTTAATTTTCAGGTTTAGTTTTATCTCTCGCCTAATTACCTTCTCGAATGTTTTGGTACGTTCTTAGGATTTTTCTATCGCATATATGAGATAAAATGTTGACCTGTGACGAAATTTCTTTTACTTTTTTTTTTAATTATACGCTTATTAAATTAATAGAGCATTAGAAAGGGGACTGCTGTTCTAGATAAATTACGGACAACTTTCAGGCAAGACACAAATCGGACCACACGTTATTTTATCAACATTATTTTATCGTCGTGTGGTACAAGTAATACATTCTTGTTGAATCGTGCGTAAACCTAGTGAGCAAAGTAGTCGCTCGCCTAGGCGACCGGAATGCCGGTTACTGTATACAGTAACGCAATCGGTAAAAGCTGTTGTATAATCCACGCGCGAAAGATGCAAAAAGAACGCACGCCACGCACTTTTCATAGTTTTCGAATAAGCGTGTCGCGCGTGCCGGAGAACGCGATCGCGTGCCTCTCCGAGACCGAATTGCCACCGATTCCCCGTGACTGATCGAACCGTTTTATATAGCGTCGATGACAGTCTCCGGTCGCTCGCGATCCATTCGCGACGATCGCCAGCTCAATCGCCGGGCCGCGGGTCTATCCGGCGTGGCTCGTGGCGGCTGACACGCCAACTTATCTGCCTATTACGTGAAACGTGCCGCGTTGCGACACGGCCCCGGCAAATTTTCTGACGGAGATCGAAACGAGTCCTGCTTTCTCCCGAATTTTTCAGCCTGCCTGCCGATCTTTTCAGCTTGCCATCTCACGTGCGGATGTACCCGCACATTTTTCCTGCCTAGCGGGAAAGAATCCGCGATCTCATGCTTCGCCGACTCGCCGGATCGGTCATTAACGTCGGTTTCATTAATAAATGAAAGTCGCGCAGCTTAGTCCGCAGTACGTATTATCCACTTGCCAAGGCCGGAACGTCCTTTCCTCCGGGTCGCGCATTCGCGTATTTGATACGGCCGTGTTCTGCTACCTGGCCGCGTTCCCATTGCCGTGTTTCTTCGCCGAGACTGTCATGTTTATCTTTCGATGACCATGTCGTGCGTATCTACACGAAAAAGTCGTTACGTCCGAAGGCACTAATTTCAAGATAAGCGAATTTAGATAGGTGTCGGCGCTACTGCGATAGGAAAATTTTTGGTAGGGCCGATCAAGTCGTTGAGACTCCTCAAATCGTTCTCGCAGTTCCACGCCACGTCGGAATTATCCCGCGATTTCTCTGACGCGAAAATGACGATGTCCCGTGCATCGGAGCATAACAGAACATAGGGTTATTCGGTGGGATCTCAAAAGATTGCTGATAACAGGCCTCGATCGTTTTCGTTCGCGGCAGTCTATCAACGATGTTGAGGAAGGACTTTAATATGGCACTTATATAAGGAGATTCTCTCCCTGCCCTCTCTCCATCTCTATTTCTCTCTCTCCCTGTCTCTCTCTCTCTCTCTTTCTTTCCACGCGCAACCATTAATGCGTTACAGCGACTCTCGGCAAGTTACAACTTCATGCAGCTATGCACTTTCCCTGCTCGCTGTAACTCCGTTGCCGTCGCGGCTGCTGCTCGATCATTCCCGGCGGCATCGGTCGCGATTCATACAGGCGAAAAAGAATTTATTACCCTTCCCGACGTGGACCTAACCCGATTCACTTTCCTCGCCGAGAATCCTTAGAAATACGAAAGGTCGCGGCGTGGAGTAACATGCGGAAATAAAAATTTCGAAGATCGACTTCCGAGATCTAGGCTCTACTTTTTCGATTGCATCATCGACCTTACAGTTTCGTGATCTGCTCGTTACCTGCATCAGATGAGATAATTTTGACGCAATATCTGGAGGAATGTATTAAAATATGCGAGCATTCTCCGGTGGGGAAGGCGGAAGAGAAATTTATTTTTAATTTACTCGAGGTCGACTTTTTTTTACAAAAAAATATAAAATAGCAAGAATTTCTCTTTTTCTCACGAATTCAATAGACAAATTTGCGGTTGTTCTGTATAACGTAATTGATATAACATAATTTCATTTGCTTTGAATTGTAAATAAGCTATACTGATCATTTCTCTACATTAATCTCTCCGTGATATCGTGACGATCGTTTCGGCGAGAGTACAAGCAAACTTAACGAATGAATTATATAACGGAAGATTAAAATGCCGGTTAATCTATTCCGCATCGGCGGAATTATTTAGCTGACATTATCTAATTACGGTGATTCTCTACAGTTATGATGTTCGCAACAACATTGCGTTACGCTATATAAAAAAACGAGTTCGGACATACGCAATACGCGCAATTTACTTCACCTGTTACGTACCTTACGTTTTTGCACAATGTTACGTGGAAAATTTTATTAATTGGCGTCTGCATTAATATTAAACTGCCTTTAAAGACAAGTAATTTGACCATTTTGATTATCCGTGTTAACCATCTTTTAAAAAGCTTCGCTTCTCACGTGTCTTGGTAATTTTCACGAAGAGATATTATTAGAGAAAATTAGAGCGTTCTTGAAGGGTCAATCCGCGGGAGCAATTATACTCAAATTCCTGCTCGGAGGTCGTATTCCGCTCGAAAGGTATTTGAATTCAAATATTTCGCGAAATGGAATTTAAAACTTACTTCATTTACTTGAATTGCAGAACACGTAAAGGCATAATACATACATATACATGTATATTTAATAGACAGATACACGCATACATCAGAGATTACATGAGAAATATATTAGAGATATATCAGAGATAGAGAAAAAAAATGAGAATCAGTTTTTAACTCATTACGATATGCTCAGATCGGTTTTGTCGGAGTTTTATCGCCGACAATTAAGTTAATAATACAAAATTCACTTATTCCGAAATGATCGAGTTATCGATTTGGAGATATAAAATGATGCAGTAGAGCCATTTACATAATCATTAATCAGTCTTTAGAGTGTGGCAATTCGAAGCTTAGTTTAAAGCCGACGACGACTTTTTACATGGATAATTATCATCAATTCAGCGATGATGCCTCGTAACGTGTTACTCCTTAGATCAGAGTTACGTTGCTGCAGCTTCGTTGTGCAACTTTAGAAGAAATGGCAAAGGCCGCATCTCCCACGTGTCATTAGAACGTCATTTCATCGCCATCACGAACATTGGCTCGTTCATAATGACAAGTTATCTCGACAAAATGCAGCCGCGGGTTATTCACAAACTTATCATCCTCACATCATTCACGATTTTCTCTGGCTATCGCCAAATTCCACACCGCGATTAACCACAGACGTTATCGTCTACCTTGGTTCGTAGAATCGTCAGTTTCTGCGAAAATTGCGATTTCTCACGAAGTCACCATTGCCGACGTAGTCTCGGCCTTGCTCCGGTCTCGTGCGTGCACGTGTTATCGCGACAGCTTCGTTACACGTTGTTGCGTTAATGCGTTGTGCATGCTTATGATGCACGACCGAGGACAGCCGTTGTAGCCGGTTAATTTCAAATAGAGCGATATTAAAGTGGCGCGCGCGCGTAGTTGAAGAGTATCCCTCCCTAGCGCAAAGTAGAAGTAGCATCTCGCAAGGATTTTGTGGAACACGTTAATTACGCGCTCTTACTCGAGTCCGCTGACGGGATGTGAAGGAAAAAAGGTGACGAAAGATAATTCAGGTCTTCGTACCGCGAGCGCGCGTAGCCCGGAGTATTTGCCCGCACAAATATGAGCAGAAAAGACAAATGTTTTTCAAGTGCATAAATCAAAAAGGTACAATGTTCACGTCCAGCACCGCGCTCCCGCGGATGAGATTTTACTTCAATGACCGTCTGTGTCTTCGTCCGAATCTATTTTGGACGCCTAGGCCGCGGCTGGTCGGCAAATCCGATTGTCTTAATACTCTCGAGACTTCTCGAATACTCCTTCATGAAACGATGCTGTTTGATAATAAAGTTATATATATATACTAGACTAGTCTATCGTTATTATTTCATTCATTATTTCCGCATATTATTTTTTATTCCCGCATATAATGCGGGTATAATTTATTTTTATCAATCACGATCTATTTGATATAAGCAATTAAAATCATGTAATAATTTCGTAACAATATCGTAATAATCTTCTATCTTTCTTTAATCTCCTTAAAATGCTTGCATTAGAACACTATCAAACGTTTTCTCTAGTCTGTGATTTATTTTATTTATTCTATTCAAAGTCTATTTGTTTTAATTTGCACAAAGACTAGACTTGAGAAATTCGCGAAAACTGCACTGCAGGATACAAATGATTAACGGGTGGCTAGCATAAATTGTCGGATATGAATCGTAAAAAATTTCATGCATAATAAAGTCGTTCAAACCCGTACATTAAATTAAATTTATATATCACCTGTATGTTATGATTCAGATTATTACATTAAGTGCATAACTTTTTAAGCGCAGCTTAAAATATCATGAATTTACATAATACATAATCTAAAAATATCTTTACAGTTATGTTCAGTTATATATTTTTTTAACGACAAATTTTCGACAATATGACTACCTTAAGTTAGATGAATTTAAATATTTTACATATAATCGTCAGTACATAACTTTGGCTCTGTTTTTACTTACACACGTTTTTGAGAGATTTATTCTATTTTTTTTTACTTTAGCAGCTACTGTCAAAATATATTCTGTATATTTACGTCGAAGTGCGCATAATATCTTATAATGTAATTATAATGTGTAGAGATTGTTGTGAATATTGTTCAAGGAGATATTACTAAAATTAATTTTTATTTTCCTTTTAAAAGTCTAAACAAAAATTTAAATGAGAAACGTTTGTACTTTTTAATCATTTTCTCAAATAAGATTACGTAATAATAAAGTTAGTTGTTTTTCTGATGCTGTGCCGCTAGGTACGGGATACTCTGTATCTCATACGATATTCTTATATAAAGATGGCGGATTATGCATAAAAATCACAAACGGAAAGCGGCGCCACACTGCAGTGCTATCGAAGTGAATCTTCAGCGCTAAGCAAGTCGCTGCCCAAGGTTTGTGTAATTAACGCGCCGATTGAAGATATGAGTGACCCCGAGCATGTGTTATGTTGGAAAGAAAGAAAGCTCAACCTTGAGACTATGTTGTCTTTGGTTGCAAAGATTTAAAGTTGCGATTAAGAAGTCATGTCAAAATCACGTTAAATCTCGTTTAATCAGCTGAATTTAATCAACAATGTTCGATCTTGTTCCTCTTGCTTATCACACGTGATCATCAATTAATTATTTTAATGTTTGCATAATCTCGCACGCTCGACGAGTGACTTATCGTCGCGATCGTGACGATGATATCCTCATTTTGTTATCGCGAGACACCTTCTGTTTATTATTTTTTTATTAATACAAAGTTTATACAAACGATTGCCATCCCTTTGTATAACTTTCACGAAGCGAACCTCTCTATATTCGTCAAAATTTTGGTTTCTCCCGGGTGTGATCAAGTGGACAATTACAATAATCATATGACGGTTAATTGAAGCGACAGCGGCCTCGACACGCGCACTTTTGACGATTTCACGTGTTTGTACTTTTGTTACGTGCCGCGATAATTTCGACGGCAAGACACGTTTATCAGTGTGAAAGGAAGCAACGCCTCGCCTAAATGCCAGTCGTCTGCGGATACGTGCTATCCCAGCGATTTCTCGTAATAACAAGAGAGATCATATGCATACCGCAAAATTGATATTTCTTTTATCTCCAATCGCATGAAAAAATAATACGGAAGACAGTAATGCACACTTCACTGCACTTTTCTGTATACATTTTAGATGTCGGAACGATTAAAACTACAATTAACATTTACAGAATTGAATATAATTATTATTTCCGATTAATTTTGTAACTGTTGCTGTCTGATGGTATCGATTGATTTAGGACATCATTGTGCTCTTAATTTTTTTCTTTCAATATTAAATTCTTGCGAAAAACTTATCATTCTTGTTAAATAAAATGGAAAATGAAATTTCAGGAAGATCGATTAAATTGCCAAGTTTCAGCGTACTATTTTTATTTTTTTAAAATTCTCTTCTTTAAAAAACTTGAAATTTCTATTTAAAGTCATTTAATGTACCTATAATCTAACTAAAAAATCTCTCACTCACATCAAAATTAATTATATAAATTAATTAAGTACATATTTTAACGGTAAATTAGTGATAAATTTAGCGGTACATTTTTTCTGAATTTTTTCCTGCGCGACAATTGACAGATAACGTGTGTTTTTATGTATTTCACCGAAACTCGAAGTTTGTCGATGAAATTTTTCAATTTTCAAATAGTTTAACAGTCCTGACGACTGCACCCGCGATGTCGCGTTGAAAAACGCGGCGTTCCTCTCTCATTCCAGCCTCCAGCCTTCGTAGTCGAGAGAAAGTACGCGATGTTTACACCCTGTCTAAACGAGGAATACATTGTTGTCAAAGACGTAACCGCAAGATAGTGACGTCGCGATAAAATCGCATTACCTACGTTTGGTGGCCGCGTTTAATCGTTCTCTATCTCGCCTCCGATTTCGCCTACTTTTCCGGAAATAGATTACGATACGCTATCGCGCAGTTCACCACCGCGCTTTGCCGCACCTCGCTTTTTATTCTTTTGCCTTTCTTCTCTAGTTTTTTCTTTTTTGTTTTTTTTTTCTTTGTCTTCTCTTCATCCTCGGTTCCTTCAACCGCAGTTATGCAATTGCGTCGCGTAATACAAGAATTCGCGACGTGCGTTTACACTTTCCGTGGATTCTCAGGTAACAATTTGACACCTGCCAGCGTTCATGTATTGACTAATCTCTCCTTCTTTTTAGTGTTAATCACATACAATTATTTGTAAGAACGATAATTTGCGCGTTAAAATGAAAAACGCAGCGCACTGCGGTTTCATGTCGTCCGGTCTCCGCGATTACGACTAGCTTTCAACATCATACACGCCGATTATCGGCGCTTAAATTAATATGTGAAAATAATAGTATCAACGACATACAAAATTTATAGTAGCTGGCAATTATTTTATTGCATTATATTTTACCTAATATCTCCGTGTATATTTTCATTACTATCGTTTTTTAAATATTTCTAAATTAATTGTAAAGAGAGAAAATGTGAAGAGAATACAAATAACTTTATACTAATAACTAATAATGTAATTATCCACAACTTCGTCAAACTATTCTAAAATATAGAAAAAAAAAAAAATATATATATTCTCTTTTTCGTAGAACGGATATTATTTTTCAATAAATATTTTGTTAAAAGCGATTAGATTATTTTTCGATACTTATAATATCAATGAAATGGTGAAACACATCGATTGTGTTCTCCAACGTAAAATGCAATTCTCTTACTCGGCAGACGCTGCCTAATCAAATCTTGTAGTTTTATACGCGGCCAGTTTTGCCGAGACAGCTGCGTTGATTATATCGAAGTCGTAATCCGCGATAGTCGTTGATCCGGCACTTTTCTCCGGAGTGTTGAACAGTGACAGCACGCGACCGCAATTTCTCGGAGTGTCAACGACGACGGCATGCTGGGTCCGATAGGCCTTTCTCCGGTCCCTCTCTCTCCCTCTCGCTCTCGCTCTCCCGCTCTCTCTTTCTCTTTATCTATCTCTCTCCTTCTCTCGCCGCGTCTTTGTCATCTTTCTCCGTTTCGTTACTCAAGCGCGCGAGTTACTATTACTTAAGACTGCCAGCTGGTTGCGTCGCATATAATAGTTACACTTGCACTTTCGGCTTGTCGCGACATCAAGCAGTGTTAGATGCAGAAAACTTTAGCAAAATGAGTACAACGGGTATTATTTTTCTCTGGCTATTGTACTATTGTACTATTGTCTGCATCTACTCTATAATTTGGAGATCGCGTGTAAAGTCAAACGTATTCTTTCGTAAATAATAGCGAAGAGAAATTAATCAAGTTGTAATAATATTTCATTCTCAAAGCAAGTAACAGCCAAGAGAAATTTGTCAAATCGATCGTTATTCTTTAATGGCAGTAACTTGAGCCAGTCGATGATTTGATGTATGCTCAGTGATATTTATACGACCACGTTTAACATTTTAAATGAGACAGGAATTTTAATCAATGAAAAAGTATTCATTAATTAAAAATATAGGAAATAACAGAATTTTTAAAGCATTAACTTTTATTGACCTCATGAATTATTTTACGATCGCGATGAATAAAATATTTTTATTCTAATTAATCGGGCAAAGTATGTTTTTAACTTTTATAATTTTTAATACATTCTTCTAACTTGTTGAATTATGACATACGAAAAGATCACTAGAAAAACTTGAAAGTTTCTGGGTGAATAAGACTCTTATTAATACACATATGTGCACGCACGGATATTTATAAATAAGAAATTATCGAACGCCCATACCGATGATATTAGCACACTTACAATCTTTTTGCTGCCGTTTGATTCATATTTCAAAACATATATTATTACTATGTGTAATTTCGCACTTATTTAATATTTTGTCTCTTAAATTTTTCTTTTAGCAACATCGATATCTTTAAGCTTCTGGAAAGAGAAAAGATAGTCACATTGTACAGGAATTGAACCAAAACTTAACGATCACAGTTTAACGATCACAATACTTTCCATTGGTGTCGCTCAACGTTTCTCGGATCATCGGACGCCGAATAAAATTTTTAATGAGAGAATCATTTCTTCCTCATTCGAACGAATCAATTGGAGCGGAATGACAAGATAAGGGTCCTCTGGATCCGTCACTGGCCTCTATGCGTGTGCCATGTTCGTTAACTTTCCTGCGGTGCCGTTTAACGCGGCCGAGTCGGTACGAGTATGTATCAACAACGACGATCCGAGCTTCAAGTCACTTTCACGACCGGCGTCCGCAAGATTGGACGCGTTCCAGTGGCCGTAGCTACTAATGCCGTCGGCGACGGCGACGGTATCGTCATCTTCCTCTTCGTCCTCGTCGTCGTCGTCATCGTCGTCGTCGTTGTTGTTGTGTCACGTCCCGATTTAACCCTTCGCGATATGCGGCCGCGAACGCATTATACTGCCCCGTGATTATCATAAAAATCATTATGCAACCATAGCAGATAGCGTCCCCGCCGTTTATTTGCGCAAGTAGATAAAGTTGTAGCAACCTCGCCGCGCCGCGACGCGACGTCATACTGTTGCCACAAAGAATACCAGCCTCTCTTGCGAATAACCTAACAGAAAAAAAAATTTCTACCAGTGTTATCCGGCCATCAAATCGCCCGGTGGTTTACGGAAAGTAGATTCTTATGGGCTAAAGGGGATAATATCGAATAGTCCGGAGGAAATTGCCGTTAATTCGAATTGTCGTTACTCCGCGATCATAAATAGACGCGGACAGGTGCATCTTCGCTAAATAAAGATACTGACCTATAGTGCTGGGCTCTTTAGAGCGGAGAAACGATGCGGGGAAAATGAATGAACTCGCGAGTTCATTCGCCGCCTTTCCTTCCGTTCTTGCGCCTCGGATTTTTTCTGCACGAGACTAGAGGATATAATCAGGCCGCAAAGTGGTCCAGCGGACGCGTGATTACGCGAGCATTACGCGAACGTCGAGCGAGATCGGAAGAGATTGCGTCAACTTTACGTCGTAACGAAAGGAAAATCTCAAGTATTACACTCGACGCGTTTAAAGCAAAAGGCAAACGTAAAAAAAAAAAAAACGAAATAAATACAGTAGACGTCCGTGAAATGTACCCGGAGCAGGCATAGCCGAGATTCTTGTTGCTGCCAACTGGAAATGGTGTGCAAAACAGTTGCGCGAAATCTCCAACGATAGGATGTTAATAGATGTACGAGAAGAAACACGTCCGCTCCCCGTCTGCCTCGCTTCCTCCCCTCTTCCTCCGCCTTTCTTTCTCTTCCTTGCGATTAGATTAAATGACGATTTCAGGTAGTCAGACACGGGCCGGACGGCACACGCTTGCGCAGGTGCGACCGATTCCTTGCGTAACGCATACGGCAGACACGCACACGATCCCGGCCTCTGCGGCCCGTTTTCTGTGCCGTGCGCGCGCGCGCGCGCGCACGCTCGTACGCTTCTGTATAATGTATACAGTTTTCGCAACGTAATCCCGAGGTATTTCGCTTGCTCGGCGCGTTTTCGGCTTTTCGTTTTGCAAGCGGGCAAAACATCTAGCGCGATCACGAGCGGGAGGACTGTGATCGCGACCTCTATTCCGCTCGGCCTGTGCGGTCTTCGATCTCGCGCTTGCGGCAATTCCCCCGGGAAATCTCTCCCGGCATGGATTTTGCACGCGATTCCACACGTGATTCAATTGGGGCGCGATCGATCGATCGGCCGGCCATGTCGTGGATTTGCTGAAACCGTCATTTCGCGATGCAAATACGCGACATTTGAGGCAGTTCCGAGCGGAAGTAGACTTGGAATCGCTTATCTAATCAGAGATATCAGTGATTGAGAAAAGTCTGAGAATTACTTTATAAGATACTGATATCTTCCACGTTCGTTCGATGACGAGTAGAATGCTATTGACGATAGAATCAAGAATAGATTAATGTAAAAAAATTCCATCGCGAATGTTTCCGTTACATTGAAATTCGGTTATTGAACTTAATGGTGAACGGCCGCGTTTAAGTACGGCTGTTTGGTAATATAATTAATTTCGCTCTTTGCCCCGAAGTGTAGAAATCGATTTTGGCATGTGCGAAATATTCCGTTATTTTTATTATTATATTTTATTATTTATATATGTTTTCGGTATAATGAAATTAGAAGAATGAAATTCGAAGACACTGTAAATTTTATAAAGATTTTAACACCAATGATTAACGCGAATATTATTGCAATCCATTGAGCCGAAACATTAGCATCAACTTTTTCTCGATGTGTAATTTTTCCAATTTCTTTAAAAAAAAAATTAAATAGTTTGTTGGTTTTTCTTATTTTGGTAGCGAATAAGCTGACGTGTAGCAAGTGAATCGATAGTCTCGAACAAGTGGAATACATGCAATGATTGTTCCGTCGTTAATTTTTAATTACTAACCAGTTGTAACGTCGAAGATGATGGTCACAATTCAAGCGATAAATAATTCGAAATATGTCAAATAACCATGCCCGAATCCTTATACATTACACTCTGTATATACGAGCCCGTCGTAAATATTGTCAGATGTCGAACCAGATATTACAAAAAGGGAGGCTTATTGTTAGCCTAAAGAATTCTCGATTTGTTACGCTTTTTAAATTGCAACGCAGCTCTATTTTATAAAGCATTGCGATTCTCATGCTCATTCTCATTCTGTACACTAGCCAGCACGGTTCGCATTATTCGGTAAGTGATTTTACATATGTGACGATCGACCCGGAGAATAACATCCGGGTGTCGATATTCGAAGCGTCGGACTTTGAGTCCCAGACGATATAACGAGCACAGCTCGAGGGCATACGTTGCCGAGACCATAGTCTCCAAACGATCCCGGACGGCGATTCAACGAGACGTCATCAGGACGATTATATCCATAACGAGATCCAATAAAAACACACGAAATCATAGTTTATTATTATTTCCATTTTTTGAACGGTTTTCAAGTAAAAAAGTCATTTCATTATTATTTATTATTTCTTTGGTTCGTTTAGCCGGCGGATTCGAATCGAATCGTAAAGGTAAGCTCGGGGGAGAGTGAGCAGATTTGCACGTTCGTAAGAGTCGTGTTTGTCCTCCCCGGAGCTGCGAGTGAAATTCAATTCGCGTACATACGGCCGTACATTGTATATACCAGAATGGTTCAAGGCCGCGTCGCCGATTCATGGTCGATCTGGCGAATTGCGCGATGGCATTGCCCGATCGTGGCGTACGACCGCTTTCGAATGAAAAATTCATTGGCTGTAACACAAAAGTCGTATAATACACGTCGAAGAAATTGAATTTCGGGAGCTTAGACGGTATATTTGGCCTGGGATTCCGAACGATCTCCGTGAGATTCTATATTAGTCCAGAATCGTTGAAAAGGGATAAATTGTTAATCTGACGATTTTATTTTTCGTATACAGATATAAAAACAAGATTCAAGTCTGCCTGCTAAATTTCTTATCAAACACCTTTAAGCGAAAAGACGTTTCCAAGAATGACGATTTTAGATTCTCGCCCGTTCTTGTGGATTCACGTGCAAAAGTATTAAGATTAGATTAGATTAATGATTCCANTTACAATTAGAAGCGATAATATCTCTTTTTTCTATTTTTCTACTGAAGATGATTTTTATATTTTATATCATCAGATGAACGCAGTGTAAAAAGTATCGTCACCTTACATAAGTGAACACAGCGATCCATTTTTGTAAGAATCATTAAAAAATGTTTCTAATAAGAATCTCTCTTTTTTTGTTTCAGGAAGAAAGGTGGCGATCACCTGCGAGTGGGTGATAAACTTCGCTCCGAACTTTCGTCCAGAGTAGACCTGAAGGCAGCTGACACGGCAACATGTCGATCATAATGCAGTATATAGACCGGTTCCACGATATGCTGGATAAACACGCAGGTGATTATTAGTGGCGAACAATAGCGCGCATGGTGGTCGAGAGGGCTCAATTATCTTGCGGAATCCACTGATTGTGATAATAATTCCGATTTGGACGATAAACAGCAGCGAAAACTCGGCTGTTTTACAGTATGTCAAGTGTATCCAATGACATCACCGACATGTTATAATTGATGATTACGTAGTTGCGCGATAATTTCGAGAGTTGAACGCCGCGATAGATGCCGCGCGGTATTAGAGTCCTTCGGATTTACATAATTGACGCGCGGGAGAGAACAATGTAAATAGTGGGCGGTGATATCGTTGTCGAGCATTATTTCCTTTCTTCTTTAACAGTTCTTAGATAACTCGGAGCGAAACATCGCATTAATATTTTGAATTATAAAATGTCTCTCTTCAATTCATATTCAGTGTTTTATATGAGATTTTATAGGTGTTTTGATTCCGATCGAAAAAAATTATGCACGCCAAAGTCTTCCGACGCATAAATTCTCGTCCGTTTCTCGAATTCGTTTAATACGAGAATACGAGAGAGAAGACGAAAAAAAAAAAATATACGAACAATACGAGATTTACGCGGACCGAGTTTGGTACGGGCATATGTCGGATTTTATAGTCTCGCCGATACTATAAATCTCAAAAATAAGTCGCGGAAAATGGGACTTTCTACGGATATCTTATCTCTCAGACTTTTTACTTACGTCCTATATAAGAAATCTCAAAATATGTGCACAGTAATTTGCGCGATTTGTCAATGTCACATTATCGCATCGCCGGTTTCGCGTTGCGCGAAGTGGAGCGGGCGACTGTCAAAAGGACTGTTTCCTTGAGACCGTCACTGTCCCACTTCGAGCGCAGTAACGAAATGTTACTTTGATAATCGCGGCGTCGGGTCGTGCGAGTAAAGTGGAGTAATTCTTTATTCCGTACGGACGGCCAACCGGCCGTCGTGCCATTGCGCGTTTGTCGCAACGCGCGGGCGCCTCTTTTCGTAACGCGAAGGAACGAGAGGAATCCGTCGCCCGGCGACTTTATACCGTGATTAACGATTTAATTGCGTTTATCTCTCGACCGTTTGCTCAATCAATAAGAACGTTCTGCGTTGCCATTCATCTGGCTGAGAACGCCTATGGAGATACCCATCGTTAATTTTTCATCTTACGGGGAAAACCGAGCAAAGGGATGAACTGCGTTCGATACGTCAATTAACGCTCCGCCGTAATTAGTACGGAAATACCACGTGAAAAGGCGCGCATGCCGAGATTTAAAAGTGCTTCGTTAGCGTCATTAACGTCCCGAGCGAGCGCTCGATTATTCATTCTGCTAGTGATTTGCATGCGGAAGGTGCGAATTGCTCGATCTACGTATACAAAGATCATATTGAAAGCATCGCGCGATAAACAAAAAGTTATGGCAGAACGGCTTCGCGAAGATACGCGGTTCGCTCTGACATGAAAAATAAAGAAAACACATATGTATATATAATATGTATATATAATTCTCGCATTTTTTTCTTATGCATATGCGTTTTTTTTAAATTAAAATGACGTTATTAATTGCGTGAGCTATTTTTTCTTTGCAAGGAAAATACACGTGCGCTTGCAATAAATTAAATTTATTATTTATATTTTAGTGACACATGACATTGTTGTATCGTCAATGTCACTTATATACTCATGCAAATGCATTATCCTTATTCATATTTGTCGATCATAATCTTCACGCGCGTGGACGAAACCATACGCGTGTTTGTTGCCATTCATCTGGCTGAGAACGCCCATGGAGATACCCATCGTTAATTTTTCATCTTACGGGGAAAACCGAGCGAAGGGGTGATCGAACCCTCGAAGGACGTGAAGGACGTAGAGATAAAGGAATGCATCAGACATCCTTGAAAGGATGGGAGGAGTAAAGCGATGCTGAAGGACGAGCGTTTTTTACCGCCATTAAATCATGATCACTAGATTAAGCTGACGTGAAAAGAAAAGGGATTGCAAGAGGAAAAAAGAGAGCAAAAAAAAATAGAAAACCGCTTGCGGTTGTTAATGCATGTACTGGCGTATCACGTTCATTGTACAACAAAGTTTCCGACTTGATCGTGATTATTTCTGGAAAAGCCTAATCGTGGACGATTTAAATTTGCACAGCTTCGATCTCCGATCCACCGATCGAAATGCAAATCTTATCTTTCATATTTCTTTTTTTTACACACGCTAATACACCATAATTTAAAAAGTTTTTTGTTAGTCTTGTTTTCTTCGTTAGTCTGTTCGATACAGTTCGAGAGAATTCGAAATATGAATCAGATGAATAAAAGTAAAAAATAAAAAAAAAATTACATCGTTATGTTTTGCAGTTTTTTGGAAAAAGTTTTGAGGTCACTCTCGCGGGGATCTCCCCGTTTTGATGTTTTTTTACAGACACGAGGACGACTAATTGGCTACTGATGAGCTCACCCTTTCCCACGTTGCTCATCTGCCTCTCCTACGTCTACATCGTCAAGGTGCTTGGGCCGAAACTCATGGAGAACCGAAAACCCTTCCAGTTTAAAAACACCTTGGTAGTCTATAACCTGTTCCAAGTGATCTTCTCTGCATGGCTCTTCTACGAGGTGAGAACCTGTTTGCCCGCGATTTGGACCGCCCAGTGCCCTATGAATCAGATGAAAAGAATTTTGACTGAATTTTTCAGGAAACATCGGCTTTTTATGTTTCCGGATTGCATTCCTCTTTTATTTCAGCTTCGTTCCTTGAATCACCGATCATTAGTCATTAAAGCAAATATTGTAGTTTATTTTATTTTTACTGTAATTTAACATTTCATTATTTCAGAGCGAAGCTTGCCACAAATATTTAGACGAATATTTGCATTTCCTCTTTTCTGGAAAACATTTTTGTACCTGTTATATCTATTCAGCACAAAATCTTTTACCTTATATTCTTTTCCTTGAGTACTAATAATGAATTGAAATTATTTTCGCCGAATTTTTATTTCTCTCTATTTATATCCGACTCGAAGATTCATTAGCTAGTATCAAATCAAACTCATCACGCTCGGTTTGCCGGTATGGCATTCGTCGCGACACGGTCGAAAACGGATGATAATAGTCTTAGCCGGTATGGTATGCTGCTATTTACAGTTGCGCGATCTGGCAATTCCGTGATTTTACCGCTGGCAACCACCGGAACGCGTAGCGACGTCCAAAGAAAACTTTCTAAGTTAACAGTCGCGATTAAGTTTGATTACATCGCGAACGAATACGTTTGTCATTGGTGCATTCCCCGGCTGAGTTTATATCTCGTGATTACGAAAAGGAAACAATCGAAAAACCACTCGACTCTTTAGATGTGATTATCAAAATTTGCAAGTGCGTATTGTTACATTACAATGCCGAAGATGCTTTCGTACTAATTTTTTTTTAATATGTAATTCGATTTATTACATTTTGAATAAGTTCTCCTATACCTGTCGTAACAAGAATTGACGAAAATACGTTTGTAATTTCAATGATCGATCTCGTGCCACGTAAATGCATCAATGATAAAGATATGCGAAGCACGATTGTACGTTTATTTCACAACGCAGTGTCTGATGGGCGGATGGTGGGACCAGTATAGTTTCCGCTGCCAGCCAGTGGATTATTCCAACAGCCCCACCGCGATAAGGGTAAGTAAATGTCTAATCCTAGCACGGACTGTTCCACTGTCTCCCAACGATCTCAACAAGACGACAATTGCAACAGAAATCACCGAATCCGGACCGGAATGATATTGTGGACGCAAGATACTCATCTATAAATATTTATTTTTAGTTATTTTTGTAGCTAGATTATTCCTTTTCCGGAGCGGAGGTTTGCGGCGGGGCAAATAGCACGTGAGCGACTTAGACGCTGAAGAGCTTACGCTTTCTTCTTCATCTCGCATAAAGAGCCTGGCATGTCCCTTCGTCTCGATTCGTTCCTTCTTCGCTTCGATACCCTCACTATCTCGGCTCTCGAGAAGTCGTTAATCGGTTGAGCATTGAACGCATTTCGCACCTCCATCGAGGCAAAGATAACAATAGCTTAAATAATTGAATACAATCTAAATATGCAAATTATAAAGAACCTCTCTGTATGCAAGGTACATTTGATTACACGTGCACATCGGCTAACAAGAGGCATTCTTTATTGCAAAATGTCAATATACGCACGTTGAGGAACAATGAATTCTGTGAAATTTATTATCAAATTATTATCGAATATTGACGGACACATTAAGATTCAAGGTAAATCGTAATCGTTATGTTACCAAATAGTGTTTTAAACGCTGATAGCATTCTCATGAATCTTGTTAGCCGATGTGCACGTGTAATCAAATGCCTCCCTCGAGGCATTCTTTATTGCAAATATCAATATACGCACGTTGAGGAACAATGAATTTTGTGAAATTTGTTATCAAATCATTATCGAATATTGACGGACACATTAAGATTTAAGGTAAATCGTAATCGTTATGTTACCAAATAGTGCTATTAAAAAAACGCTGATAGCATTCTCTTGAATCTTGTTAGCCGATGTGCACGTGTAATCAAATGTACCTTCCATACAGAGAGGTTCCTTATAATTTGCATATTTAGATTGTTTTCAATTATTTAAGCTATTTCATATATTTCAATTTTTAATTAACTTGCTAAAAATATTTGATAGTTCTTAGAATATTAATATAATGGTAGAATTGTACGTTTTTCAGTCTCCATCAATTTACCCTTTAACGGAAGAATCTAAGAAGAAAGTTTCTTCGCTCTTTTCTTTCGCAAGCTAAAGCAGTTCCTTTTCTTTTAATCGGCCGCTTCTTTTTTTCTCGTTGAAGATGCGAGGCGCGCGACATTGCTCACAGATTCATCATAAGAATTTACACTTGTAGATAATTCTTGACACGATATCATTATAGTAAAAGTAGCTGATAAGCTTGTATGCAATATATATCTGCTCTGTATTATGCCTATTTTTTTTTTAATCTCCTGATTGATGGCGAATGGCCTCTGGGCGAATGTGGTTGCAGATAGGGATATCCGGATGGCTGACTGGAGACTATTCTCTAAGATGTCAACCTGTAGACTACAGCGACAGACCTGAAGTGCTGAGGGTGGGTGAACTACCGTGATTAACAGAGTTACTGCCATTTGATCTTTTTATGTTCGTGTTTGTATCTAACTTTGAAACGCTTGACAAAACCGGTCAATTAATTGGAAGTTTGATTCGAATGAGGAAAATATGATTTTTATGATTTATCTTATATATTTATATTTATTGAATGATGTTGAACGCATTGATTCATTTTGCATTGATGTATTGTATACTAATACGGATTCTCGGAATATTTTTTCCACTAAATTAATAAATTAATAATTGTTGTCGGTTAAGAAATTATTCCAACGTGCGAGCCTTGGTAGCTCAATGATGACCGGTTCTGTGCATAATTTATATATCCATATACGCTGAAGGAAGAGCCAAAGTAACGTAGCATATAGATTTGCGAACTTAGTAGAGATCGCGATAGAACGATTCTAACTGTAGTTAGCGGCCTGTGTGATTAACATTGTTTAACATACATTATGTATCATTGCGTCTTAGAAACGGTAATGACCGTGAAGTTACGTAGACTCTCTCATTTACGCGTTATCGTGCGCTGCATTATTTTCTGCCATTGTATCCATACATACTGTGACGAACTTCGATGTCAATGACGATTTTCACAGACTCTTCATCGTCTCTTACACCACAGTGACACAAATTGATGTGTATTCCCGCAAAATGCTTTGAGTATACATTCCTATGAAAACTGGTTTTCAAAGACACTTAAAAACTGTGTTTATTTTCTTACTCATCCTGTTTTCTTACGTCATCCTGTTTACGAGATTACCTATAGAGCGAATTCGCTTGTAAATTGCTGTATTAGTTCAGCATGCACATTCCTTTCCTTTCCCTTTTCACCTCTCCGCTTTCTCTCTCTCTCTTTCTCTCTCTCTCTCTCTCTAAATTTTAAATGAAGCTAATTTTTAATTTACTTGTAATTACAGTATGTAAAAAGAGATTTTTAAAACTGTTTAAATGTGTAATAAAAATCGAAGGAAATATCTTGATCTTTATCAGGAATATATAAGAATCTTATATTTAAAAACATTCTGTTTACGTTAATGAGATAATTACATTAAGCGAATTTGCTTTTAAATTGCTGTATTAATGCGATATGCATATTCCTTTCCCTTCCCTCTTTCTTTCTCCTCTTTTTTTCTTGTTTGTTGAAATAAACTAATTTTAGTTTCATTTGTAATCGTAATGTGTGAAAAAAGTGTTTAAAACTGTTTAAGTGCATAACAGAGATCGAAGACAAGAATCCTGATCTTCGACAAAACTGTAAGAGTATCTGTTTGAAGATAAAATGTTTTTCGAGTAGAGTCAAGTCAAAGAGAATTTCATACATTATTCGATTAAAGAGTAGTTAAAAAGATTTTCCTAATCGATATTTCAAAATCGCAGATGGTCCACGCAAGCTGGTGGTATTACTTCTCGAAATTTACCGAATTCATGGACACGGTATGTACAGTATGATTTAAACGTTCCCTTTTACTGGGACGCGTGATCATATTTCACGGGTCTAATTGCTCGCATCTCTTTTCAGATCTTTTTTGTGCTAAGGAAGAAGAATAATCACGTGTCCACGCTGCATGTGATCCATCATGGTTGCATGCCCATGTCAGTCTGGTTCGGTGTCAAGTTCACGCCAGGTAGATAGAAGATTATTTATGCAATTCCTTGCGTATTGATACGTGTGATTCCTACGTTGCAAAACTTCGGCCGATTTTGCGAAACTAATTGGTGTCAATGTCGTAAAAGCGATCATTTGTGGTGTCGTCGACTAAAGGTCTTCTATACTTATGATTCAATTGTTACGATACGACGACAATCGGATTCCACAGTTTCTTAAGAGATCGCAAAAAAAAAAGTTTTTTTTTGTTCTTTTATATACATCGTTTCAGAGTCTTATTCGGCATATTTGAAATTGAAATATATACTTTTCGATAAGAAATCATACTTTGGGAACTCAATCTTTTTAATTAAAATATAGACACACATGTTATTTTTGTAGCAACTATTAACTAAAAGATACATATCTTCCGATATCGCATATCGGAGCTAGCATGTAATTAGCGATGACTCAGATTCTGTTTTGTCAACAACTGATTCGACTTATTTTATAAATGCGGTATTTGTTATTTTTTTGGTCGAATTTTTAATTATCAGAAATGAGTGAACTATGAATAATTTTATGCTAATTTCTGTTGATGATCAATCTTTCAGGTGGCCACTCAACTTTCTTCGGTTTGTTAAACACCTTCGTCCACATCGTGATGTACACATATTATCTTCTGGCGGCGATGGGTCCAAAGATACAGCCATACCTTTGGTGGAAGAAATATCTGACCGCCTTCCAGATGCTGCAGTTCATCGCCATCATGGTCCACGCTTTCCAGTTGCTCTTCATCGAATGCAACTATCCAAAAGCGTTCGTCTGGTGGATCGGTCTGCACGCCGTCATGTTCCTTTTCCTGTTCAAAGAGTTCTACCAGCAAAGCTATCAACAGAAAAAACCCAGGAAGTTGGCGATGACGAACGGCGTTGCCAAGGGCGATCATCATCAATCAAAAGACAAACACGCGAACGGCGTGGCGAACGGAACCACAAACGGCGTCGCGAACGGCGTCGCCAACGGCGTCACCAACGGCGTCGCGAACGGTCCCTCGCCCAGAAGGAGGGATGCTGCCGATTATTACGTGAAAGGCGAAAGCCTAGCGACGGAGCTCAATCTTCGAAAATCGTTTGCAACGAAAGTCGAGTGACCCTCGAGCGAGCGCATTAGCCTAGTCGATCTTTTCTCGCCACGACGTCGTGTTTTTCTTTTTCTTCCGCGAAATCGCCGAAGGATCAGCGGACCTTCTTCCCTTTATCTCTTTCTCTCTTCCTTTATTCGCCGTATTATCTAAACACGAAGAGTTGAAGGTCCCACCGAGATCGACGCATCTTTTCTATCGAAAAAGAAAAAAGAGAGTACAAAATTACGTCGCCCGTATTCGGCTCGCGGTATATAGCGTACGTTGATGTATTTTACTGATGATACGCTATTTCACGAGCGCGATAGTTCTCCAGCTAGATCCGGGTAGTCGCGCGACCGTAATCCGGCGACTGATGCAGAAGGATGGATCGGGTGGATCGTGTCTCAGTGCTCCCGCGATCATAGACGGAACCAGGAAAAAAAGCCGTTTTGAATCGAGTTAAATCGTGCATAAAACCGCACATACATAATTGTGCGGTTTTCGCAGTGACCTTGACGATAATTCATGTTATCATCGTGAATAAATGATTCTTATTGAGCAACCGGTTCACGAGCACAGACTTTGCACAGTGATCAGAGTATTGATCATATAATTTTCAGAAATGTGAAAAGTTAAAAGTTTCTCATGAACTCGAGGATTTCAATCGTTGCGTTTACATGAAACTTTTCACTTTATTACATGATCGACACCCGCGATCGTGGAAGAAAAAAAAGAGTCCCGAAAGCAATATAGATTGAATTGCGAGATGTAATATTTTTGAATCTTCAAAATAATCCATGACATTTGCAGAGAATATCTCACCTTTTTCTAGCTTTTTTTGGTAATTAAACTTAATTAGTTGTGACATCTCATTAATTAATTCAGTGCATTGGTAGTTAAATCGCTAAACCACAGATATAAAAGGAAAATAAACAGCAAAACGAGAAAAAACTGGTTTAAAATGTAACGAAATTATCCTTCCGAAAACCGGATATCCGAAGATTCAATGGCAAATGAATCATCAAAGTCCTTGAATCACGAAAGTCCTTACTAGCCGTTTTCGCAATAGGAAATACTTGGCTAATCGTTTTCGATTCCGTTCTCCACGTGTACGAAGTGGTGCGACGCAGGCGCGGTTCTCATCGCTTTGGTAAAAATAAACTCTGTCAAGGCTTCACGATCGCGCGTTCCCGGCGTTGCGCGTTGCGGTTCGAAAATTCGCTGGCTAGCGGCGTGGTTCCGCTTATATAAAGGAAAAAAATTACGTAGATAAATTACAATGACAATTTAGCGCGGTACTGTTACATAATTAGCCGAGAGATCTTTTCGTTTGCATTTCGACAACTCGCCGCCGTAAACATGCATATATCGATGACCTTAGCCGGCCGAGTCGCGGACTTTGAAATTTCGCGAAATTTCTCGCTTACATAAAAGCGCCAGAATCGAAGGAAAGTTTGACAGAAATCACGACCAAACGGTCTCACAAATGCGCACATTATTATCAATTCCTTTAGAAGATATTACAAATTTTAGAATTATAATTTTATGCACTTCGTATAAATTATATAGAAAGTCGAAAATCTTAAAATTGAAACCATTTGTCGGATCAATTCAATTCGTCTAGATGTGTTCAATTTGTGATTTGTAAAGGTAGAGTCATCAAGAGTTGACTAAATCTTAAATATTCATGCGGGAGCAGGAAGGATACGATCGCACCGGTGTGCCTTGGAAAGACACCTTTTGCTCAATACTTAAAGCTCAAAAGCATCGGTTCGACATGCCAGTAACCGACTTCTGTGATCATGCATACGTCGACTCGCGAGAGGGACCCTCGACATCCTTCCCCCCCCTTCTTTCGCGCGCCCAGCGGCCGTGATGCCGATGTTTGGTTCTGACGTCGCGACGCTCTCCACATTGCGGATGTGCCGATGCTCATCGCCAATGTTCGCCGTCTCGGTTGTAATTATTTAACATGTGTGAACGCACGCGCGAAGCGTGCAAGGGTTTCGCGTTCGCGATCGTTAGTTTCTTTGGCTAAAAGAGATTGAACATCGAAAATTTTCCTCAGCTTGGCAGCAGAACTATCCTCGAAGAAATTTCAGATCGATGGATTAAAATGAACGGAATATCATTATTAGAGAGCAAATGATGAAGAAACGAATTCAAAGTTTGAAATGACAAAAGATGAACAAATTAAAAAGAATAGATACTCATTTGTCAGACACTCATCTTGTAAAATTGCGGATAAAAAAATATGTAGGTATGCTAATACCTGTTTTTTTTTAATTTTTTGCTTTTAATTGATCTATTTACTGTTATTAAGTAAACTGTCGAGTTATCATATTATCTCCAAAGTCGAAGTCGATTAAAACCGGAACGTTATCTACCTCGCTCGCTTCGCACGTGTCTTGTATGTAATACATAGCGTCTTGTACATAGATAGGCTAGTTTTATATACTACTAAAGAAGAATCCGAGAAGTGCGACGGCTGTGCCACACTTCGAGGCAATTGAAAAATTTAAAAAAAAAGTTCAAGGGCTAATTTATATAAATCCACATGTGTATAAGAAACTGTATAAATAAAATCGCACGTTGAGATGCATGACCCTTATAGTTGCGGCTACGTACATAAAGAAAAAAGAAAAGTCTAAAGGGCGCTTTCAATTTTCGACTTCTTGGGACCCCGTTCCGATTACTGCCCTTCTCTTTTGAACATTCTTAAGTCTTATGATTCGAGTAATATAGATTGTAGCAAGCGTAATTGAAGAGCTTGTTTCCAATTTTCCACTTTTCACGAAAGANAGAAAAATATTCTTTCGTATATTTAATAATTATCGAAAGAATTTAACTCGAGCTGCATTGGTAACGAGCTCTTCGATTGCGATCTGTCATGTGCGTGATTTGCAATAATTGGTACGTGTACCATACGCGAGCATTCGTGAAAACAAATTTCAGAATTTTGTAAATTCAGAATATTTTAGCTTAAAAAAATTGAAGCCGTCAATTTTTTGTTAGGTACGGCTGATTTTTTATTGGATTTCGATTAAATATACTATCGTTGAAACAATGAAAAATGCTAAATGCTCGAGTATGGTACAAAAAAAAAAAAAATACGTGGACAATCCAACGAATTTTTTCGCCCACTCAGTTGAGAACTTGAAGTTGTTTTGTTGCAAGTGACTCGCTGAGTGGGATGCCAAAAGTAAATTATGAGCGTACGCTGCCAATCTCGATAAGTAGCGATATGTAAAAATTCCAAGTGCTCTTACATCGAGAAAATCTTTACGTCGTACTGTAATCGAAATTTATTAATCACAAAATTGGTTAACGTGTATTACGTAATGTATTTTTGCGAGAAATATAAGTCTATTTACTATGTCTGTGTACTTTGAATTATTGCTTCTGCGATATGGTATAAAAGTATATATACATGCAAAAATTCTTCGGACACATGACAATATCATATAGTTGAATGGCGAAAGATTACAATATATGGATCATTTGCTATTTTGTATCATGTATAATAATAAATTGTAACGCTGCAACCAATTCTTAAAAGACACACCGTCCACGGTCGTTTCGCTGAGCGCCATTGCTTCTTGTACATCTTGGTTCGTCCTAAAACATGATTAAAGTTAAAATAACTNTAATGTCAAATTATCATCGACAAATTAACTTACCAANCACTCAGGATCGCATTAACCTGCTTGATCTCTTCACGCGTCTGATCGCAAACGACCGTGGCAAGATTCAACAGCTCCAAACTATTGTAATTACATTTTTCTCGTGACGGTATTAACTCATCCTCGCACTCTATCTCCTCAGTTGACGACGAACAGTGTAGCTTCGTGTAAACTATATTGGCAATTGCGTTTTTATAACATTCTATAAGAGTGTATATCGGCATTTGTATTGTCGGAAAATAACACTTAATCCTCGAGCATTGCGGACTGACTGTAGTGATGGAGGCATTGTCGAGACCACAGACTGCGTGCCTGCGAGAAAATTCGTCCATCATATGATCTCGAAGATACTAACATAAAATTTAATGTGAGAAACTTTTAGCAACCTGTACAGTCCCACATTCCCTTTCAACATTATTTTCCGTAAAGCATTGAGATCCAAGTTATTATAAAACATATCCAATTCGATGTCCAACGCATTATTTACGCAATTCGCGTCGTAATTATCGGTCTGTAACACCATTATCCTCTGCAATTCGTAATGCAGCTTCTCTTTCTGTTTAAATACGAGTCTCGACGTAGAACTTAAAACTGCTATAGATTGTTGAATATCTTTTATATATTTGTCCTGCAATATGTCCAATATCAAGGATATAATATAGAATGTGAAATATA
>JAJVSH010000066.1:976432-995458 GCA_021460005.1 Tetramorium alpestre | reverse complement strand
ATATATATATATATATGCGCCAATACATACCATTTCTGCGTCAATCGTCTCTATATCGGCGGTTAATCGAGTAATGTCGAGATTGAGTAAGGAATTCTCCTGGATAATGTTTTTCAATTTCTGAACTTCGTTGTGCAGATACGTCTGTTCGACTTCTAATTTTCTCACTTCCAATTTCAAAGCTAACCACGTGCTCACATCCTCAGGGGATAACGACTGTAAGGTGAGGTATGCATCATAATTTCATGCACTAATCTCATGTTTTTTGTCAAATATATTTTTTCTTATAATTTGTTATCTTTCCACGCTACCTCTATTAGTTCGATGAACTCCATTAAACGTTGTTGGTACTTGTTAACTCTAGCATTAGACAATATACGTTTCAAAACCATGCATATGTATTGACCACACGCTCTTGCAATACCAATATTTATATTTTCGCCCACTGTACTCGAGCTGCCGAAGTCGCTCTTGGTTTCTAATTTCATTAATGTGTCCAAATCTTGCGATAGCGCTTGATATAAATGTGTCCACAGCGTGTGTACATTGATGCCACCGAGAGAGTTTGATACCTTTGTCCATACCTGTTAATAGAAAATGTGATTTCAGTATTCTTTTACATGTTAATATTATTTTATATTCTATAAAAAAGATTTACTTGTTTCTTCTCTATAGCTGAACAACGCAGATTTGCTACTATATCCAAATTTTCCCTTAATCTTTGTTGATTTATGTCCACAGAAGTGTTTGGCATTAAATGCTGGCACACTCGTCTCATATCGCCGCAATCTTTCAGTTGCTTGCTGGTTTCGCCATGTTTTAATTTAAGAAAATTCTTTCTCGTGCTGGTCATCAAACTCTTATTCTTTATATCCTTTAATCGTTGCACTAACAATTTCATAGAACTTATTAAAACTATATATATTGGAAACATTTTCGAGATCAACACTTTCTCATCTTACTTTTTTTCCTAACAATATAATCCTGTTCTTCGTATTTTTCTTCCAGCGTAGATGTCTGCTGTTTCAGTGCGCGGCTTTTGGACCTCAATTGATTCAAGTCCCTCACGGACGAAATTGCAGAATCGTTCAACCCATGCTTCAGTTTGTACAGTAAGATATTCTTTCTTATCTTACAGGCTTCGGCTGCAGGAAACGCAGAATTGGAAATGTCCTCCCACAGCAATTCCAATACTCCCTTGCATAATCTGATGAAAAGAAAAATTAGGCAAAACGATAATGCAGCAAGCTCCAGTAAACAGGTAAAAAGTAATATACGAACATTTTCTTCACTGAATCATTGTATACTGTCGGTGGACACTCGAGCTGGTGAATCCACGCAAAATTATCTGCAACCTCATTCATGATTCCACTCTTGAGTAAAAGAATACAGTAAATCTGCAAATATTCCAATAGCTCAATATATATTTTTACCTAACAATGAAAGTTACTATAAATAAACATATTTAAAACAGATGAATAAAAATAGAAAGGATTATCAAGTTAGATTAGAAGATAAAGGCAGTGTCTTTTAATTCGCAAAGAAATTATAATCTTGCAAATACTGATTTTATGCAGATATACATATCTCTTTAAGAAAAAAAATATATAAATGTGTATGGAGTAAACTTTTCCTTCGCGACAACTCACGAAAATTAAATCCGTCTTGTGAATATCACGCACAGGATTAATCGTCGCGCAATCAACACAAAAGGAGAGAAGCAATATTATTTATACCGGCCAGATTTCTTGTCATTTAATCCCAGTTGACAGCGCTCCAAGACAATGCGTTGTTTTCCCTCGTGCGAGCGTAACGTATTTGAACTCCTTTTATTCTTAGGTCCGTTGTTTCACTTGCACTCCCTAGCTCTTTTCATGCATGCGGAATGAGACGGACATATATTCGGACGTCGGAAAGAGAAGGAGAACGAGGAAATTGAGTGTAGTAATTGCAAGTAAAACGAACAGATCCTTCGAATTGGCCATCTGATTCAGCAGTGCCAACACACGTGTACAAAAGAAATTACAATTACAGATCCCTTTGTTAGCGGCCGCGCCGCGTGCTTCGTGTAGTTTCTCACTTGCGCTGACAGATGATGCCACCGATACAATTTTCACGGTTTTATACATTTTTTCCGCAGGGATAACTGATCCGCACAGTTATTTGGGCTTAGCAAACCCACGGACCCGAGCTCACACACACTTACACACTATATACACACACGTTTTTATTTAGTATAATACAATAAACATTTGAGGGAAAATGAAAGCAGGATACAAGAAACTTAATTTGAGAATAATAAGAAAAATAAGAACGAGTGCTTGATGAAGCAGGATAACAAAGGTTTATTCTTTACCTATATCTCTTAATAAAAAAAAAAATTTTATGTATTGGTTTAATTTAAACCAATTAAAAAAACATTAATTATTTGCTTTATGGGCTATACATATAGTCTAGTTTCCAAGCTCTATATATGTATCTTCTATATGTATACATTATTTTAGTTTAATAAATAATTTTTTTTAAATTATTGGACGCATGGAAAAACAATGTTTATTATATTTTAATTAAAAAAATTTTTTAATTATAGATTTATTTGAAACGGAAATATATTGTTCGACTATCTTGAGACAATTACTACATAGCGATGATTAAAATTTTATCGTTATCATCAAAATATTTATATGGCTTAGTAGTAATTAATTATATTTAACAACTGTGCTAAAGACGCAGAATGAACGTCTATTTAATATACAGATCACATTGATAAATATAGATGTGATATATTGTATATTAAAATAATTCCAAGCACAAACTGATTTAGATAGAATTGATATTTTTGATCCTCAATATTCGACATGTCAAGTTATTTTTCAATATATTAAGTTATCTGACGTCGTTGAAGAACTTAAAATAAAAACGAAATTTGAATTTCAAAGAGACGCGACACACATTTAGAATTTGTGTAAATCAAGAAGATAAAAATATGTTGTATCTCTCTTATATGTATAACATATAATCTCGTTGGAGAGAAAGATTAACCGAAATTTATAAAAACAGATAATAATTATAATATTGCAAGAAATATAAATATATCTTTCATATATTAAAAAAATCTTGGAATATATTTTAGAAGCAGAGATTGCTTACAACGACAAATGTACTCTGTTATATATGTTGTCGGATTTAAATCGCGCTAGTAATCCGTATTATGTATTTCCCTAAGATCGTTCTAAGAATTCATTAACGTAAAATCAACCTTTCTATATCTGCCCTACGCGGAATAAGATAATTTCTTGGAATTCTCCCCCGTTCTTGTTCCCCTTCCTTTCTTCCTCTTTCTTCGAGCCTACTACAATGATTGCATTGTCGTCACCACTAACCATACATAGAAACCAATGGGCAAATCTTCTGAAAGCCGCCGGTTTCTGGAATTACGGTGGTAGAAGGTTATGACTTGTTATGATTGCAAATTAAATTGTAAATTTGAAATAATAAGTTTCCGTCGAGATATCAAACATTCTATCCGAGTTTTCTCTATCAAAAGTGAAATTAACATAAGATAAAAAGATGATACGACCAAAGATAAGATTTTAAATCGAACTGTGAAAAGAGACTCCCATGGCGCTTCACGACGAAAGAGTCCTCTTTCATCCTCTTGCCGTCTATCTAACGTTTCGTCTAACTCTAACATGTTTTTTTTTTTTTTTTTTTGCGAAATCGCGTTCTACTCGCTAAGGTGACATCGCGAAGGCGGGGTTTGTGATTATAAAGAAGCACCGCGTTGCGGCGATAAGAAATGCCATCGCGCAGAAATAGTTGATAGAGAGAGAGATCATCCGTGCGAGTGTCCGAAGACCACCGATGCGGCCCCATGCGGGCTGCGAGGGTGGTCTGACGTAACGTCGCGTTACGTCAGACTGTGCTATAGAGCGCCAGAGGGATGGCGGTGGTGCGCGTGGGGGTAGACGTGGGCGAGAGGTTCACGGGGTTGGGTCGGAGGGGACCGGTACGTCAATAGGAGAATCCCTCGGCCGCCGGGTAGGGAAACGAACCCTCGAGTGGGGAGTAGCTCATGAAAACTCGCGGCCGAGGAACGGGGAAGGGATAAGCCGCCCCGATGGCTCTCCTCCCACCCTACTCCTTTCTTTCTCACCCTTTCGCCTCTGCGCTTTCGAAATATGTGACTTCCGGTAACGCACAATTTCCGCGATCGTACGAGTTCGAGTGGCCTGAGGGTCGTCAGGAGAGTCGCTTATTACGTTTGCGGGTTGTTTTTCTCTTCGGAAGAGAATAGTCGCCTTTTCCCTGACTTTAATACGTTAATACCCGTGGGATCGTCGCCGTAAATGTTAGAGTTAATGTATCGGAGGAACAAACGGGGAAGGCGGAAGACGTTGACAGATGTTTATAGAAACTGCAGATCAGCTGCATGTCGTTGTTAAATCTGCTCCAAAATTGTCTCCCTCGAGACCTGCAGCTACAGCTCGGGCGACACGATAGCTCGAGTAACATAGAGATCGATGGCAAATCCAGAGGGATCGCGCGTGCCGGTAGCTCGATCGAGCTCGTACGGGGTACCTCGCGCTACGGGGGTACGGGTCCCTTAATTTCGCGGTGTCCTGTGCGATGTCACGTGACGCGCGCGACCGCCCCCGCAACAGTTTCGATATGCATGATTTAGTGTGGTGTGGCGCTTGCCGCGGGATAGAGACGGCTTCTGTCCATTCACCTATCGGACCGTGTCAGACAGGTCGGTGTCGGGCATCGGGCGTTTAGATGCCATAAGTAGTCTGCGGCCTACCATTGAGCCCCGTTTGCGAGGGGCGAGGAGGGAACCGGGGGTCAGCGCGGGGGTTGCGTGAAAGGTAGGGAAAACGGCGGGAGGAGAAAGGGTACAATTTCTCGCAGGGGTGGCGGTCAGTGACGTACGACAACAATACCGACGGTATCGTCGATCGACCGAATGGAAAGGGGGGGGGGATGAGGAAACGCAGCGTGACGGTGTAGCAACAGCCGCAAAAACTGCCGCACGAAACACGGTACTTACAAATTTCCATGAACCCGCGGCGCTAATAAGGGCTGTCGTAACTTTGACGGCTCACTCGACTTGGTAACAACTTAAACGAAACAACGAAGTAATGTTCTTTCTCTCTCTCTGTCTCTCTTTCTCTCTCTCTTTGCAATAATACTCAGAAATGTAGGTGGGAAGCTATCAGCTTGTGTTTACGGCGTAAACATTAATTTACGGTATTCCACGCGACGTGTCGGATATCGTGAAAAATTATAGCTTATGAAATTCTATGCACGCGTCCTAATTGTGCGAGTTTGCACAATTAATTCGACGCTAAATTAAATCTCAGGTATACATTCGTTAACTTTACACCCACAATTTCATGGAGACGTAAATATCATTAATTTAATTACATTAATTTAATTCTCTGTAAAGCGATACTCCGACTACGTTACTGTCTCCCGCGCGACAGGGATGGGTTGTCATAATTTCAAGGGCGTCGCAAATAACAGGGGAATTGCACTACGATATTGGGAAACGTTTGCCGAGTAAAACTTTGAAAGATCGTAATTTTTTGTGCAACGTATTCTAAGTTATTAAAGGTGAACAGTCAGGCTTTGTAATAAGCTTGTTTCGCGGAACACGTAAAGACCGGAACATGGAAATATTCTAGTGGCACGGAACCTTGCGGCAGAATTCCGTCACTGCAATTTTCCAAGGGAATAAGGGACAGTATGTTAGGGGCGACTTGATCGTGCGGAGGAGCCTGAGCGATCAGAAGGGTTGATTGAGACTTAATGGGAAGAGAGAGAGAGAGAGAAAGAGAGAGAGAGAGAGAGAGAATATGACCGACAACTTTATTTTTATAGTGTCACAGTAGTGTCTTGGTTTATTAAAATTAATATGTCGTATATTATATTAATTGATATAACATATACAATTCTAATAAAGAATCAATTCTTTTTTTAATTTTCTTTTTAATTTTGTTAAAAGAATTACAGCTTTCTTGATACTTATTCCAGAAAACTTGTTATTTGAGTTTTTATAGTGTTACCATTTTAATCAACAGGGATGGATAATAATAAATGCGTCCCGTGTTTCTCGACGTGCGAATAAATTAAATTAACAAAGATGATCTGTAAAACATTTTGTTTTAATGATAGAAAATAAAAAGCAGACGACACGCACATTTTGACGAGGGGTTGGAGTTAAACTTTCGAGAGACGTCACTGTGTCGGCGGGGTGGCGCGTCAAGGGCGAGCGGCATCCTTGGTGGGGATACCTTCGGCGGGTAGGGGCGCGTCGCGACCGACCGGGGCGCAAGAGGGAGGCGGCAGCGTGAGAGGCAGAGAGTGTAACCCCACGGTAGCACCGCTACCCGTGCGTCGTCGTACTTAAAATATGACTTGGGTTAGAGCGCACACGGGATAGTCGTGCGAGTGTAGAGATATTAGCCGTGTGCACCGGGAGTATTATCCGTATTAGTTTTAGTCAAGCAAAAATAATAGTGAGTAAGGGTTGTTGTCCGAGGGGGCGTGCAACGGGGTCTTCATCGAGAGAAAGACAGAGAGAGAGAGAGAGAGAGAGAGAGAGAGAAAGACGGAGCGAGGAACGAAGCGGAGCCAGCACAAGGGAGGAAAGTCAATCGACGAAACGGACGGATGATACCGGGGGTGGCTGGGTCAGACGCTCTCGATCGCCGGTCGAAGTGAACGTGTGAAACACGGAGACAGCCGTGCAGTTTCGGTGACCGCCGTTGCGAACGAATACATATCATTTTATCCTAGTTGCAGAGCGTGTGTGTGAGAGAGAAGAAGAGCGAGAGAGAGGGAGAGTTGGTAGCGAGAGGGCGGTGGGTGGATCGCGAGGAAGAGCAACGCTACCAGCGAGCGGAGATTGTCACGAATCAGTGAGTTTAACGAGGGTACATGGAGAAAAAGAGGGAGAAAGGGAGAAGAAGAAACGTCGTGAGTTCCATTCAGATGCGTATACAGAGATATATATAAGGATAGATAGATGGATAAATAGATAGATAGATAGATATATGTATACACATGCGCAACGCGAAACGTGTGAGTGTACTTGGCTTGATCGTCATCGTCGTCATCATTATTGTCATCGTCGTCGTGAACGCGTCCTCTTCCGGCCCGAAGCCTTCGGGACAGTGAGGCTTCCTTAAGGAAGTTCCGGAAGTGACTCGACAGAGTCCGAAAGAGAGAGAGAGAGAAAGAGAGGAGGGGAGATACAAAGAGAAATTCCCTCCCGCGGATGATTGCTCGCGAGCTACGTGTTGTCGCCGTCGCCGTCGTCGTCCGTCGTGCATATCTTTTCTCGTGAACTGTGATTCTTTGTGCCGCTCGTCGAGGGAAGTGGAACAGTGATCTCTGCGACGAGACGGGATAAGACAGACAGGCAGGGTAAGTGGAATTACTTTCCTCTCGACCTACGATCCTTATTAGAACGTTTTTAGTTGACACTAAAAACGGGGTGGAAAATTAATTGGGGAGTTAGGCCGGTTAAATCGAAGCCTATCGATAACCGGAAACTCGAGGTAATGAATCGGCTCAGCTCGTCTACCCCGCAAGCTTACATCTTGACTTACATCTCTCACGCTTGAACGTCAGATCTCTCATCTGAGTTGAAAATCAATTCTATGATTTCTATAATTAGGTATAAATTAAATCTTCATATATCTCTTCTAATTCATTAATATTATCGTCATTAATATTATCATTTGATTTTAGAAATCGCGTGTGTTAGATAAATTACACAATGAATTATGAAGATCTTAATTTTTCATTCTAAAATAACTCTATTATAAAATTCATCATATTTAGCTTATCTTTCCTTCGAAATTGAAAGTTTGCTTTCTTTGCGAGAAGTTGAATTTCGTTAGATTATATAATTCTTTTACATAAGCGCTGGCAGATTGTTTTATTGAACCGCAAACAAATTTCATATAAGGTTATTCGATTTAATAATAATTATTATTATAATTAATAGAATAATCAACTTTGTCAAGTTTGATCAATTTATAAAAGAGTGACAAAATCTGCTGTTTTTCTGTTTCTCGAACAAAATATTTTAAAAATTCTTTTCTATATTATGTACATATTACTTTCTCATCAAATCAAATTTTATATTCATAAAATAATTAGATACAATTTTGTCGATGATCACGAAAAAATTATATTTCAGAGACAGTTTATTTTGTGTACAAAATGTACAAAATGTATATTTTGATTCGTTCATTCGTATTAAATAATGAAACGTTATTACGATAATATATCTTTACTTAATATTCAGAAATTTTAATGTTTTACATTTTAAACTTTATATTGATAATAAGTTTTGAATAACTTGTCCATGAAATATTAATGTCTAATTAAATGTTAAAATTTCTGATTACTGTGCAAAATTACATTAATTTTACTGATATTTTTTAAATGTTAAAATTATGTGAATTTTTGAAATTTACTCACAAAATATTTAAATAAATCGTTAAAATTTCCAATTATTGTATAAAATTTCGTTAACCGGCACTTTATCATTTTTTACTGCAAACCATACTATAAAACGTTAATTTTTTTCTTATTCTTTATGCGCAATATTTATTTTAAAATATTTTTATCATGTTCATCGACAAACATCCATTACATCAATTATTTTATGAATTTAAGACTTGATTTAATACAAAAAGCAACGTAGTAGGAAACAAAATGCAGTATAGTACTGTTTCAATCTTGGAGTGACAGAACAAATTCTCGGCGAAGTCGAAAAAAAAGGTGTATTAGTCCGTGTTGTTCGCGAGAATAACTGTGATCTAGTGAAAATGCCGGGAAATACGTAAAAAATATGTGGACGACGAAAGAAACGTAGGGACGAGAGTCTTTTTTGTCTGCCAGTACAGTGCACTTGTAATGAAAACGGATCGACAGGTGCTAATGTAATAAATTACGTAAAAATACCTCGAATATCCAAGTTAAACCTTAACGACAGGTTCCCTCGCCAATTAACGGTCACGTTTTTTCTCAATTGAAACGTGTCGAGGTACGGACAGTTTTCACGTTACAAATGATTGGGAAATAAAGGACTTTTCGCGAACTAACTTTCCACAGTGCACAATTAAATAACAAAACTTTTACGTTAATTTAAATTCAAGAGGACTTATCTTTCTTTTATCAGATATTAAGTTTAACTTTCATTATCGAGAGACACTCAGCGTTGAATGTTAAAAAGGCGCGGTTCATCGACATTCTCGGTCTCGTTTTAACATTTTATCGTCAAAATGAACTCACAATTAAATTTGTTGTAAAAAAGATAGGGTCTGTAGACGTGGAGGCTCATAAAACACGGGTAAACGCAGTGTGATACTCGTGATTACTTATCATCTCGAGATACGTCGGCAATAAACAGACAGGAACCTCGATGCGCGCCTCTAGATTACTATTTTCCGTCAGAAAAGCCATTTCCCGACTGGCTTGATCGTATAAAGGTTCCGAGAGAGTCTGAAAATATCGGTCGCATGTACACAACGAGGGCGCACTCTTACCTTTATCATGGAATTCTACGCGCGTCGTTCGGATCGCTGCGCGATCCTGCCTCGTCGATGAATCATTCTCTCCCATGTCGCGCCAAGAGTCGGTATTAATAATCACGTAATTGTGCAACGTCAAACAACAGAGCGTGACGCTGGCCGGCAGATGGTATTTCTCGTGTTTTCGCGCTTTTCGCTACACATTTCGTCGGTGTGTTATCGCGCTCGTTCGACATTCCGGATATTCACGGAGATGCGCACGTTATATATTCCCTTTTCGCAAATACGCGAAATCCGCGCGACGCACTTGTATGTACATCTAGCGGTGTGCGTGCGGCTCTGTACGGGATTTCGGAGTTCCGAAACTCGAAGGGTGCGGGATTAAATTATTCATCGTTCGCGACTGCGGTGCGATGTTTGTAACGAGCGTAAAGTGCGTAAAGTCAGGCCTAAAATATGGAAATAGCAAATTACTATTCTTCCCCGCTCCGTGTTTTCAACAAATTTCAGTACATGTAACATTTAAGATCGCCATCGTGCGTCAAATGCCAGCTAAAATATAAATTCTTTTCTTACATCTGTGTGCGTCCAAATCGGCAAAGTCAATATTAAGTGTTTCATTTTTATTTTAATATTATCGACGTCTATTCTACCACTTAAATTTTATTATTCGAAAAATATTATGAAGTTTTTGAAATTGTAGACTGTTAATTATAATCGCGGGTTAATTTGAGGGTTTGAAATATTATATGCGGGGGTGACGATGTCCACTTCGTGGATATGGATGACAGCAAAGATTAATTAGGTCAGTTTACCAATTACAACAGAAAGATCACAAATGTTGTTTATTTTTCAAATAAATGCATTCACCCAGATAAAATAATTAATAATCACTCTAAACATGTTTACATAAATAAAATATAACAAGTGTTAAGATACCATTTTAACGATTTTTATATTAAATGTTATATTATATTTCATACTGTTTTAATATGATTTTAATTATGCTGCTTTAATATTAAAGAGATTTGACGAAGTGTTAAGCGAAGGTTCTCGTGTTCTCAAGAAACATTAGAGGATTAATCGATAACATGTAACTTATCTCGACGAGAATATCTGAAAATTTAAATCTCGGTCATCACGGTGAATAAAGTTTGTTCGGATAACATCTGGAAACTGCCCGTATTAAACGTTCATTAAGACATTATGAATGTATAAACGAACCGGCCGATCGCAAGACGGGAATTATTCACCACGTTTTTGGGACGTTTTTTGTTTAACTTGTAGAACATTCGCCGCGAAAGGGTAAATCTTTGTCGACAATAAAAAGCCGCCCTCTTCACCTCGTTTACTTAATTGCATTGCCGGTGTTTCCTCATTCTACTTATTCGATGGAAAAGGAATCGTAGCCGCTCATATGGAGCTAATTGAACATTTAGTTAAAATATCGCTTTTCTTTTATTCCAAAAGGAAAAGTTAACTCTCTTATTCAGAAAGCGCATCAGCCAAAATTAATAACGAAAGAAAAACATTAAACTCGATAATATTACGATAATTACTAATTTCAGTAAATAACCGCATGCATTTTTACGTTTGATTTAATATCAATATTATTATTTATTTGTAATTAATGTTGCAATTATTATATTTTACACACAATCTATTTACTTTTTAAATTGTTATTTCCGGTTATTGAGCTTTATTGATAACACTACAGTTAATTCTGTTCATCGAAATTGTCCGATTTTAATCTCATTTGTCTCATCACGCGTTTCCCGTGCTTAATTTTATACACTTGTCCCCGGCGTTACGTAACATTTGTGTCACGCAAATCACTAGCTATCGTCACTGACAAGCTCACCCCGAATCGCGAGAATCATGTCCTCCCTCTTTTCACCCTTCAGACGTAGAATATTGACATGTGTTGGAAGCGGATGCATTGTCCGACCCGCGTCAGGAGGTACGATGACACACGTGAGATAGATTTCACAACGGGTCTCACATAACCTGCCGTTTGAGAATAATAAAATAAAATATATCTACTTTGAAGTAAATATATTTTACTCAGAGTAAAATACTCCGCTTTACGCTCCTCCGAAGAGTCTCGCATCCTGTATATTTCCGGTTTCAGCTCAATTGCGTGCCGTTACTTGTGTCGTAAACAAGCATCGTGAAATATTTACGTGGCACCAACCGTAACCTTTGGGTCTATCCAATATTTTATGTCGTGCAAGGCGCTCTTTGGGAATGATGTTCTTTACATGGATATTAACTTACGACGCTCTCGTAATAGTTTCACCAGCGCGTCTCGTAATTATTTTGCAGGATAAACGCGTGGCGTGTGACAAATGATGATACGAGCAATGTCGCATCCTGACGCGTTGGCGCAATTACGTTAATGTAGACATCAGTCGTCGCCAAATGCCTTGAATTAAGATAGAGACGTTGAAGCAAATTTGCCGTTGTCTCAAATTAATGAATTAGATGTATTGGCGATCACGATGGCACGCTAATCTCTAACATCGCTTGTGCGTGCAATGAGTCTGCAATATCAATTATCTTTACTATTTTTCTATCTTTTTCCGTTCCGTCTCTCGACGGCAATCACGTTTTCGCTAATGATGCCGCAATGACGGTTAGATCGAAATCTTCATGAACAATTTCCGGGCATGTAACAATAGACTTGGATCTGTATGCGTAAGGAAATCTTTAAAAAGTTCAATATTTATATAACAATGTCGGCATCGAGATAGACCTCGCTTTGTTGAATCAAAATTTTATATTACGTATGCGAAAAGAGACTCGATGGTATATTAATCTTAAGAGCAGTAATTTCCCATTGTAAATTTCCAATTTCTCTCTCGCATACACATACGTTTCATCTCCGTCATATTAACAGCGTTACTTGGCGGAGCGCAAAGCGGAATCATACGCGGAATGCAGTCTCATGATTTCGCGACAATGCTGTAATGATGTCCCCGGTCTCGCCCTACCCTCCCTAACATCCAGGGCGTATCTTAACGGGTTATTTACGGATTATTTAATTCTCGTACATGTAGTAGTTGCGGTACACGTCGGCTCGAACGTGACGTGACGTGACGTGCTCCGTACTTGACCCAATTTCCCTCGGTTAGCGTCTTTCTAGCGTTCGCCTGAAAATAGCGCACCCGAGTAAAATAAGGAGAAAGATGGACGGGGCAATGATAACTCGATATCGCGAGTTACTATTAATATATCCGAGATACACGGAGATACGATCCCACGTTCCTGCAACGTGCGACTTCGACGGGGACTCGTTCGATAGAATACTTAGATTACTTTACGAAAATAAACGTCACGTGCAGCGTAAAATAATGTTACGTTATATATTGTGACGTTGTTAATTATAACTTTAGCCAATTTTGGGTCCACATACATGTCCCATTGGGATATAAAGAATGAACTGTAATCTATTTATTTCAATTTCATCATTATTTAAATCATTATTTAATTCATATTAAGTTCTCTCGCGGTAACGCTTTTGGCTACCATGAATTATCGATCTTGACCTTTAATCATCACTCGATCGTCATTGCTTATTTTATTTCGGCAAACCTAAGCAGTAACAATTATTCTGTCGGCGTGCATTTAATATTCAACTGTTCCAAGATTCATCGGACGTTCGTGAAAAAAGGGAGACTTAAACTGAATGAAGACGTATTTAAGCTCTTCAGATATCTTTGCAATCTTCGGACGTTCGGTGATGTCCGAGTAACGCGTCTACTTAGCAGCTTGATTTATTGTCCGGCAATTGCGATAAATCTCGTGATTGATGCGTCCTCGCGATAGCACCCCCGGCCCTTTAATAAAATTTCACGCGCTTCCATCGCGGGTTCCTGTCTCTTTCGCGACTGGCGTTAACGCCGGATCGATCTTGCGAGTTCAGGGCTGCGTTGTAAGGCCTCTCTCTTTCGACGTGGAAACCTGCAGCCGTATACACACACCCACATTAGCGGCGCCGAGTGTCTCTCAGATTTCTCTCGAGCCCTCGATTATTAATCGGCAGGTAACAATAATTCTCGCGGAAATACCCGTGAACGCGCGCGCATTATACGTGGCATTATTAACTGCCATATCGAATCGATTAGCGATATTAATGCGCTAATGCATAAGCGAGACACGGGGGAAATAACGTCCGCGCGCGCGTGTGGAAATTTATGCAGGTTGTTGCAGAGCCTTCCTCGCATATCCTTTCATCTACGAAATTTAATGCCTCTCTGATTAACCTCTGAACTTAAAATTTCCGCCAACGTACGATCTTAAACTTGAGGAAAAAACAAAATGTTACTATCCATTCGCGTCTACGAATCTTACTCGCTGTACATTTCTGAATTTTTAATCGCTAACAATGCGAGTCCGCACATCCTCTTTAAGAAAAGTAAGAGCGCAGTAATATTCTACGGTCGTGTGTAATGTTTTTTTTTTTCATTTTAATCCGTACGTGCATCGCTCCGCGATATCATGAAATTATCGCGGCGCGTCAGACCGGCGAGACGCGTTTAAGGGTGAATAACCGTAGAATTTCGTCGTAGTGGCGTATTGATTAGCACGCTGGTCTATTACAATGCCGTAACAACATTATCATTCCGCGCTACAGTCGACGACTGTAGTTCCTCACATCGTTAAACGCTTCGCATTTGCATGCCGGTTAAACGCCGCCGCCTGCTATCGTCGCGTAGCCGCATAGCCACCTCTCTCGCTACCGAAAATCAACAAGTCTGCACCTGGACGGATATTTGACACTCAACGCCTTTTCCACCCTTTGTAAAACCGCGTTGATCCGATGCGGGTACGTATTTCGTCGCTGACGTTTGAAATTCGAAGTAACACCCAGCACAAAGCGCCAATCATCGTGATGAAATACTCGCTGACTGATCAATCAATCGTAAATTTGCAGAAAGAACTTAAAATGGTACCATAACGAAGAATATATAATGACGTCAAAGTAGAATATTTGAAAATCTCGCGAGATTTACATTTTTAATGATTCACACATATGTATAACGAGCGAATTAATTTCAATCGAAATATTGTTCCACGTACGTTATAGAAACAACAATAATAAATAGTATCGATAGCAGAGGTTTAGATGTTTTGGAAAAATTTAGTGAAAATATACGCTAGCTGCATTATACACTATCGGAAGAATTTAGCGAATCCATTACCCGCTAGATCGATTCCAAGGAAAATTGCATAAGGTATTCTTCTCAAATATCGACGTTCTCTGAAACGGGCTTTTCTTTTTGCGAAACATACACGACCTAGTTCGTCTAGCAGCGTGTGCATGCGGAATAGTAATGAATCCCGAGGTTATCGTCTACCCGGCAGTAGTTAGTCTCTAATAGCTAATCATTCGCGTTGCCAATCCCTCCGCGATTGTACGTACATACGCGTTACAGGGTGTCATTATTCCGCTACTGTCAATTGCATTATGGTTGTCGAACTCGGGCGTCGGGCGAGGGAGCGTGCCCGCAATGCGCTCTATTAATTATCGATCCACCAAGTCGCGACGGCCAGCGGAAAATCCTCTCGACGATGATGAATAAACACGAGAAAAATACATTTTTAGTGCCTACATTGAGGAGAAAGCGGGGGTTCGGCGGGGATACGCGTTAGCGGGAATGAAATACGAGCAAAGGGAAAGTGAGGATAAATAATTACGTAAAAGTACAAACGATGTTTTTTATAACAGCGGAAATGAAGCGAGGGCTCTCGAAGATTTTGTAGAGAAACTAAAACGATTTGTAAAAACGCCTGTTGCTTTGTGTACAAATGTGTTTCTGCACAAAGAGTCTCTCGTCGACGATATCAGATATCGAAAATCGCTCAGGCAAGTGTTCGACCCAGTTACACCTACGTGCGTACGTATATTCTTCATTCCCCAGCGATCTTGCTTGCCTTAATAGCAGAGTCTGCTTACTTTATTAAGTATGCGTATCACGCCGCGATAAGACACGCATCTAATCCCCCGGGCTTTATTAATTGCCATATTTTATCCTTTTTGCGGACAAATGTCTAGAGCTCTTATCAAGGCGTTTATTTCTAGCCACTTCAATTTTATGAAATATTCCTTTAATGTAATAAACTTGGAAGTTTTTAACACAAGAGTTACAAGTACAAAAAATATATTCATCGAGGACGAAATTAAAAAAATCATTTTTCAGTGGAATAGCATTTTTCTCGAAAGAGACTTCACATTGCAAATGGTTGTGTGAGCTCTTATATAAAAGGGCGATTTGCTTGTAATGTTTCTTCCGAAGATTTTATAGCGTATTATACTATCTGCATACATGCAGGGAATCGAGTTTTTATATAATATTCATCGATATTAAAAACCTGCAAAGAATGTTATATCCTTTACAATCATTTCGACTCGTCGTTAAGATGTAATTTTAAATACTATTTGAATTTCACTCACTACTTCAATAAGGCAAATATTTGGCTCGAGTGGATGATGGATTTGGAATTCCTGATCTTTATATGAACTGCATATTCCATTAATATCAATGCACAAACTGACTTGGATTGAATTCCCGATTTTTTTTTAATAATTAAAAATAATTTAATTTTTAATTTTGCGATGGATATATTTTTGTATCCGTTTGCTTCTATTAAATTAGTATTATTCTTTTTATTAAATATAATAATTTAATACAATACAATAAGTTCTTTAAGACAGTAAGTTCTTCTTAAAATATAATTTTAAAAAATTATAAAGTTTACGCGAAATCATAAGATTACGTATTATACGATACGTGTAATCNTTAATAATTTATTTATTTAAATAAACATTAAAATCATTAAAGATCGAGGACTGCTTTTATATTTATATGGACAATATTTTCAATTACGTTGCAATTATGAGAACAATGAGAGTATTGATGAAAAATCAAATTAATATATAATAAATATAAATATTCTCGTTAATTAACTTGTCCTCGATGTCCACCCGACAAAGAAAAACATTGATTGACGATTGGCAGTCTCAGTATCGGATTAATTAAATGACGTTGATGTCCAGTGGCAATATAACCGTCATACTGCCAGTGATACGTCTTCCGATATTAAACGTGAGAAATATCTCACGCCATAATGAGATGATTGATCATTTTTCAATAATAACTATTATTGAAATACATGAGTACACTTTAATAAAGAAAATAGATGTAAACTTCAGAGAAAGAAGCAAATAACAAAATTTAATGCAGAATTGCTCTTTCTTTTTCATCACAAACTAGACAGCTTTGACATAGCAAATCAAAATTGATTCATTTCTATCGTTTACATTATTAAATTATGTTCCCGTCGTGGGAGACTTCAATCCTCTTATGAGCATCCCCTTATAACGGGATATCCGTATTTATGATTGTAAATTATTAATTGCGTCTCTCGTCATGCGTTCCGTATTTATTGCAAAACGGATCGGCCAGACAAATCGATATGAAGATAGTTAAAGACTAGCATTAGCGCGGATAAAGCCACCACCATTTCCAGCATGTTTTCGATTAATAATTGATACTAGTGGCTACCTCGTGCGCACTTACGGACTCGAATGGGTGTCGGTTACTTATTTACCCTGCTGCCGACTGTGTAACGCAATAAAAGCAGGCTGAAGAAATAGGAAAACAAACGTGGAATATCTCTGAATATAATGAGCACTAGTATGTAAAACCACAACTGACAATGAGAAGTAAATCCGATAATCGAATTCTCGTATATGCAATTAATTATCTCATATTCCTTTATATTTTCTTATGTTATAAAACTTTATATACTTCCTTTTCTCCAATTATTTTTATTATAGTGTAAACTATTTATATTTTTTAATTCTTTTTTTTTACATAAAATACAAATATCGCCTCTAGCATAGTATAAACTAACAAGTATTGCGAGGACTTGTATAGATACTAACGGATTAAATAAATATGCGTACGCTTGTTCTGATGATGAATGTACGTAACACAGACTAGATATAGTTCTGGTGAAATGTCTCTAATGTATCTACAAATAATATTAGTTTGCGCGACATCAAATAACCACCGCACGAATGGGCGGATATTCCGAGTTGATCGACGTTGCAAGCGTTTGTAATTAATATTGATGTTTGAAGTAGCTCGATTTGAGAGAGCATTAATTAGAAGTAATTGCTGAACCTTCTGATGCATAATCTAATTTATTATTTTTAAAGATAATACATAGTGTCTGATACACCTAAAGTTTTACAGTAACGAGAAAATTCATATTAATAATTAATTTAATATAAATTCAATTTTGTTAATGTCACAAATAAAATGAATATAATTAATTTTATTTGGCGTTCTATGTGAGACAAAAAAGCTATATGAAAAAGTGTTGCTTTAATGCGTATCGGACGATTAATTCCGCTTGAAAGAATATAATCCCGTAAAGCAGAAATGATTGTTTCGAATAATTAACGTTCAGATATAATTAGATCAAATTTGTTTCTTTAGAGTTTATCTGCATGAAATCGCTTAATTCGTTACTGCTGCATTTACGCTGATAATACTTCAAAGTAGTTTTATACGCGATATGGTGAATTAAGAATCCCTCGGTGCGATTAATACCCAAAGGCTCTTCAGCCGATAACGAATCCTTCCTTTGCAGACACTGCTCTAACAGCACTTTATTCGCGACCCTACTGCCTTTTTTCGTAAGCACCCTTTCTCGCGAGAAAGAGGGTCACATTATAAGCTTCTTTTTCCAGAACGACTGATAGTAAATTTTGAATAAGTTTATCTCCAACATGAAAATCTGCCGCTATAAAGATTTGTTGAATTCGTTTCGTAAATCTTTATTGTGTCTCTATCCTGAATAAAATTCTCTTATAACTAAATTTATTATTATACAACATGAAAAGCTAAATTGAGATTTTATAAAATAATTGAAATGTTTACTTGTACGACAATTCAATTTTGTACTACTGGTGATAGAACGCGTGTTTCGCGCGCGCTATTTTTCACTTTTCACAGAATTCCTATATTTTTATATATCTGTGAATAGCTGACTGTGACACGGCCTTGAACAAAGGAACCAAAAAAAAAGAATCAAAGCAAGGAAATATGATTTAACCAACCACAGCCCATGGATCATTTTGATCCGGATCATTTTAACTTGCGTCGCAAACGCAGCCCTGAACAAAATCTGGGTTGCCTTCAGAAACTTCACTCGAGCGAAATTTCTATCCTTCTATCCTTATTCAATTCTCAGTAAGTAACAAAGATAGGAAGATAGAAATTTTACCCTCACTCGTGAAGTTTCTAAACGCAGCCTAGTTCCACCATTGTGCGAGAAAAATGGGAGCGCCTCAATTGCACATAGATTCTTTTTTCGATATTTTATTCATATGTGTGTGTATATACATTATATATACACACACACATATGCAGTATATGAATAAGTTTATATGTATATACAC
>JAJVSH010000066.1:954702-975422 GCA_021460005.1 Tetramorium alpestre | reverse complement strand
AGAGAGAGAGAGAGAGAGAGAGAGAGAGAGAGAGAGAGAGAGAGAGAGAGAGAGAGAGAGAGAGAGAGAGAGATAGGAAGGGGGTTGACATGTGGCTTCGGCCAATCAGGATGCCTTTTTAATTAACTGGCCAATCAATCATGATTTTGTTCTATCAAGGATTTTACGCTTTTATAAAATTTTAGCTATATTTTTTTAACTTTGCAACTTTGCTTCCTAAAATTTTGCATCATGATTTCATTCTTTAAAAACAAAGTCGCGGAAAAGAGGCAACAATATCTCGAAACTTTCGAGTATCGAATTAATATGCCTTTTTTGAGAGTGGATCTAAATAAAGATAAAATACGTTACGTTGCAGTATAAAGAAAATAGCAAATTGAAGAAGTGTTTAGAATTTAAAGAATCATTAAAAATGATCTTTCGCGACAGTAGAGCATCCTTATCCTTTCTGTGAATGTCACTTAATTCTTTGTACAAGTATTGTACTTGTTTGAAAATTAGTGGTTGGTTAACTGGCTGTTGAATCAGTCAACTTAACTAATCGGTTTAGCACAATAAATACACTTATAATGGATAAATGATCGAGTTATCGTAATAAATTAGCTTACGTCATATCACCAATGTGTAAGCAAGCCATTAACCTGATTAAAATCTCGACAGAACGGAATAAATTATCTGTGAAAAGATTTGCTCACATATTACAGCGTAAATATCCATTTTATCGTTTTTTATGTCTTTAAATATTAACTTCAAGGTATCTTTTTTAAGTTTTACGCGCGTTTTACGTGGCTCTCTATTGAGATTTTTATGCGTCGGAATTTAACGGTACAAAGTATCTTAATGTCTATAACACACACGCGTTACAGAAATTTGTTTAATTAAGAAATCTGTCGAATTTGGAATTAAGTCCCAACGCCAATTAGCAGGTTTCCGTGGAAACGTTACTAAATCTAGAATGCATGGTCTACGGATATTCGCCCACACTTTTACAGAGTTATTGTATACTGCGTCCAAACAAGGCAGCACTATTCAATGTTCGGGTAACAATGATATTGCATTTACAGTGGTAAATAGAGCGTCGTACAATGATCTCATCAACAATAAAATCACTGCGTTCTCGGCAATATTCGGTTAACTATCCGCCTACTCGTGTACATTTACAATGCGTACGCCATATATACGCAAAATACTTTTTAATCAAGTCTTGACAGATCTCATTTCTCTAAGCCTCTTATTAATTTCACGTTCGAGTTTGATTGTTTAAGATTTATTGTTACGAAACACAATAATCATTTGATTACTTTTTTATCATAAAAATTGCATTTTATTTATTAAAAAGAAAATGCCGGAAAAATAAATGCCGAAAAAAAAATATATATCCGGATATAGTTAAAGTATTTTCGAAATACAAATACAATATTTAGAAAGAGTCTAATAAAGAATAAAAATATTAGTCGTTTTAATATAAAAATATAGCTTTGCTTTATTGCATCTCTGTCGAGTATTGTAAATAGCCTTGATGCATATGTACTATTTACAAAAACTCGCCAACAAATGCAATAAAGCGGATCTATCGATTTGTGTCATAAACTTCTATAGATATCAAATATTTGTTATTTTCTGTATTATTTTTCTATGTAACATAATTCTGTAACGTTTTTTATTTAAGGATTATTCGGAGAAAAAAATGTATTTATTTGTGTCTAAAAATTAATTATCTATGATTATTTTATTATAATTCTTTAATATACGAAAAAGTTTATTTTTCATCGTATCTTTCTTTTAATTCTTTATTCCAGATATAAGTATATCATAATTATAATTCCGATGTTTCTTTATCATCAGAATTTTGCCGTACCTATTTTACGAAAGTTTGCTCGGCTCGTAACGACTCGGCAGGCTGCCGAAACAAGTGTTGTGGCGAACAAGAAAGTACAAAGACGTGAGTGCCTACATACGAGAAGTATCCGCTGGCAGCTCGTTAATTAACGTGTTTCCCCCGTTTGCCAGTAGATAATGTTCAAAAGCGCGGCCTCTGTGTGCAATATATGTATGTACATCCATATTACATAGGTGGTTAAATGCATATCTATTTGTGTGTGTGTGTGTATGTGTTTTGATACATAGCCGCTTGTCGTGTGAGTGTACATACACGGCTTTTGCATGCGGATGATACAAAGGAAACGCTTGACGGATGTTTCGATGTAATGGATGTAATTCGACATAAGTGCGATTCAATCGCGACGCTCAATCCCGACGCTTAACCGAATCGTACATTTTTGGCTCTATTATCGCTGTCGATGATCCATCCTTGATAACAGCAGCACGCCGATTTGTTCTGCTTTCGATGAAAGATAGGCATGTAAAGATTAATATCTAAAACGATGTAAATAAGCATGCAAAGTGTACCATAATTCTAAAAGATATATGAAGACGAAGTCACAAAAGGATTTTAAAATTTATAAAATATTTAAGTGGTTGCAAGATAGGCAGGATATTACGGGATAATTAGAGAATCTATAAAATAATATAAGAATTGTAAGAAATGATGAACAACGATAATATATTTAAAACATATGAAGCGTATAAAAATAAGATATATTTTTTAAGACTTTTTTTTGAGACAGAAGATTTAATTCTATTTTTATTTCGAAGAAAAGATATAAATATATAAAATTTACACGTTTAATTATCTCGTACAACTTATCCTCGTTTTAATTACCGAAATAGATCAGCTTCCTAGCTTCAGAAAGGAAATATTCAGGATTCCTGGCACTCGGGAATAAGGCACTCGAGGTACGAGGACGGATAACGAGCAATCTGTCAATGGCCGGTATTTAATAAAGCTAATTGATCGAGAGAAAACGTGTTACATTCGCCATTAACGCGATCATTTCTCGTTCAATCCGACTCTGCGTGTACCGGTGTCGTCGGCGCGCCGTACCGTGTTCTTCCACTTCGTTAATTATTACTGCTAACGAACGTGAGCGGTTCAGCGGGCGAGACTTACGGGCGCCGCGCCGGAAAGAAACGAGCCGTGTCTTCACAAGCTTTTCCTCTTACGCATTTTCTGCTATGACTAGAAGAAACGCCGCCAGAATTTCGTGTTTTATTTCGATTTTCAAAATGCGCTCGTAATCACATTACAGACAAAATGATTTAGTTCTCGTCAACCGTCAACTTCATTTCTGCAAAAAAACCCTCCTCACTATTTAATAACTAATTTAACGTGAGGAAGCCCTCGTTTGTCAATTTCTTTTCATGCAAGAAGAAAATGGCCGTGAAAATCGAACGTGCTCCGAAATTCAATAATAAAGTATTAGCAAACTTTATCGCAACTTTTTCCCACATTTCTATGCAGGGGCAAGAAATTTGTATGCAGCAAACGTTATTCATCGCAGACTAAATTAGAACTGGAAAGATTAACTAGCTTTCCTGTTGTTCGATAAATAGCGCCATTAGTTACCTTTCATGAGAAGAAATCCTTTTGAGAACTCCCTGGACATATTGTGTATCGTTACTTATATTTTTATAATACTTGTATTTTTTTAATCCTTCGCGTTTTCTCCCATTCCTTTTGATTCGTTCGTTCAATTTGTTCGGTTCGAGACCGATTGTGAAGAATTGAAACGCGATTATTTTCCAGTTCGCCCGCGGGATTATCGCCTCTCTTATTTCTCTGTTTGCTAGCATCAAAGTGAATTATTTCTTCAATTTCGACGGTTGCCATAACGATCGTCGCTGCGCCGCACCGCGAAACTCGCGCGGCTGCAAATTGAGGCTCCCTCCCTTTCTATCCCTCCTTCTCTTTCTCTATCTTTCTGACTAGCGAGAGAAGCGCGGAAAAGTCCCGGGAGGACATGCGAAACTGAATTGCTGTCCGTTTCCGTGGCTTGTCGGTCGATTAATTGTACAAAAAGCCCCGCGTTCGGAAGGCAGCGGAGTAGCGAACTCGAATCTGGGTCGTAACGTTCGGGGGCTGGGGTGAAGAGCCTAGGGGCAATCTCTAAACGGGGCTCGACGACTTTACGACGTGGATATGCAAGTTACAGCGAGTTGCGGCGGCGTCAACACGTCCATTATGTAATTATTCTGCCGTTCTCTCGTATCTCAATGCGCCAATTTACAACATTCGTTCGCATGCATTTATATCGATTCTACAACTTTACCGGCATAATTTGCTATCTTTACGATCGCTTTATCGTTCATTATCGACCGAATACCATTTTCCAAAAGCGACACGATATTTTTACATGGTAAATGAGAAACACGATAATCCTGACCGCAAAAAACGACCGTAAACGGTGTGCAAAAGCCAAGCGAATCCGGGTCAAAGCCAGACTTGAATTCTATTTAGGAATCGGCTGGGATGCTTTATACTACCCTACGAGGATAGAGCGTATGGAATGATAATTTTGGGGGATGGTGATGGAAGTCGGCGGGAATAGCCGAGTTCGAATCGAGGTCGGATCAGACAGACGGCGCGTGTTCTATTTGCGGCGCGGGAGAGGCGGCAAGAAGAGATAGGCGATAAAAGCGCGCCTGTATGCGCCTATGAAAAAATGACGAGGCTCGATCGGTCGCGAACGGACCGTGACGCAGGAACGAAATGAGTTTGCTGAGTTTTATCTGGCGAGCCCTTTTGTGCCCGGCCGTGGAGATGATCGGAGAAGGGAAGGGCGTGCATATATCTCGGCCGATGACTGCGACACTCGTAAACGAGCGCGTTTCCTATTATCGGACGGGACTATTATTCACTCGCGATCGCAGATCGCGAGTAAATGAGAAATAGGATTCGATCAACAATTTAATAAGCTCCCACGGTTCTCGATGAAATTGATCATCGAGCGATGTAAACGCGAACGTCACTGGATGAACATAATGCCCCGCGCAAATGTATGGAGATTAAACGTGTCGTTTACTCCAAGATAGTCTTAACAAAGATTGCCCTTCGGACAATAGATCCAAACATTTTTTATCGGACGTCGCTGCGATCGTGTCGATGAGGATAGCGACGACGACGGCCGTGCAGGCGGATTAGAATTCCGATACCGGGCGATAAATTCAATTTCACTTACGACGACAGGGGGACCGTCACAAATATATCCATTCACATATCCGTCCCACGTTGAGAGTGAGAAAACGGAAAAGAGAGGAGCATGCTCGTGAATTTATATCCCCGGCTACGTCGAAGACAGATAATGCGCCTCGTGACTGGCGCCCGGCCAACCCTTAATCGCGGCCCCGCGCTCGCTCGGGCTTTGCGGGTGCAATCTGCCCCGACCTTCGCAGTACGCGGGTACGGATTGGAAGGCGGCCTTTACACACCCGGACTGACCCCATTTCGTCCCGACGGTGAAGTTACACCTTGTTCGCGGTATACGGTGATACGGATACGTACAAGTAACTCGTTGTGTAAGAACAGAGAAAGCATTCCGGAGATAAGAGAGAGAGAGAGAGAGGAAATACCAAACTCAACCGAAATTCCAGGAGAGAGTAAACACCTTCAGAGTTACTTTAAATTATTGTTAGAACATACCTTTAACTTAAATCCAAATTGTATTACATCTGAATGATGCGAAATGAGAGAAAATAATTCAATTCAAATAGAAAAATATTTGTAAAAATGCAAATCTGAAGAATAATGGAATAACGGAGCGAGATTTAGTTAATTTTCATAATTTAAGATAAAATAAAAGCAGTCTACAATTAATGTAATTTATTTTGCTATAATACATCTTTAACCCTTAATGTATTTTCAATAGAATCTGGTTCCAGTATTGCTGGAATTCGTCATTCGATCTCTCAATAATCGAATCACGTCGTCAGCTAGATGTCGTCGGAATATCCAATGAGGGAGCCCGATTGTGATACAAAGTAAAAGGAGGCATATTCGCGTTTGAGGTTTGAGAGAAATTAATCAATAAGCGAACATTGATTTGAGCCGAAGTTCACGGATTATTTTCTGCAACATTAAACGATCGCGCGGAAGTACCTATCTTCATTTGCAACTTACGAAACGCGACGAGACATGACACGTATATGACACGCCAAGTAGCGCTTCACTATCTTTTGTTTTCAGAATGGAAAGATTATTACGCGTCCAGCAAAAAAAGAATGGAGAATACAGTTAAATATCCGCGCTCATTTACGCGCCACGGGACGGTAAAAAACGAAAAAAAAGAAGAGAAGTTAACGCAACTCCCGTTGCGAAACAATTCAGAAACCGGTAATTGGATCTATGCGAGCACGTCAAAAGCACTATTACGACAGCACGAGAGCATCGCACGCGCGCGACGCATCATCACCAGCTGGATTGTCATCCGCTTTTATGCACAACGAAGTTTCGCATAAAGGCCTCTGCGGCACACGAACGCCCATGTCAGCAGCGGAATTTCCGCGGGAATATTTAGGACGGAATTTTTGCACAATTCTCTCTTTGTGTCGTGCCGAAACTCGCCGTTCAGACGGGATCAACTCCAAGGGACGTTTAATGAGATAAACGGATCAGAGTAAAATGATAATCCCGTCCTCTATCCTTTTTAAATATCAGATACATTGTATGCAAATATTTGATTTGAAAAAGAAATAAGAATGATAAAAAAGGCGCTGAAATTCGAAATGCTACGTTCAATGATCAACACATTCGTGTGTTCTGCATAACGCGATGTAATGAACAGAAAAATGTTAATGTCGCGCGAGGACTTGAAAATTTGATGGCGATCGATACACAGGACGGTCCTTTCATTCCCTGGAACTTTATATCCGGAATGTTCACTACCGTTTCGGCGTACCATAAATAAGCCTGTACCGCTGCAATATCGTTTTCTTCCGACAACCTCGTTAAACGTGTAATAGGTTCTCGATACCGAGGGGTACCGGATTAAAGGTATCAAGGACACTCTGAAATTGCGACCGCCGATGAACGCGGAGTCCACTAAATGCCTCGTGATGCGCAGCATACATACTTTAAGATTCGTTTTACGCTGAATGGGAGGGAAACGCTGGAAGTTTCTTCTTCTAAAGCTTCTTTGTCCCCCTTTCCGTTAATTAAGTGTACAAATTAGAGAAAGAAGATGCACTTTCTTTAACTATTTATTTATAAAAGTAATATATTAAATTTCGAGGCAAGTAAGATGTAAATTTATGTATAATTTTATACTTTACTTCATATGTATTTTTGTGAATTTTTGTTTATCAAATTTACATTAGGCAAAATTAATCACAATTCACAATCCCAACCAGAAGTCTCATTTCCCGTGTATATAAGTACGGTTAGAAAAATCGATTTTCTGGAAAATGGATTTATTTCGAGAGAGCGTTTATGACGACGTAACCGCGTCATTGAAGGAAAAAGAGCAACACGTGCTCTTCATAAGCTCTCCATCCGCTTGCATGATGTATGCGCGAACATTCAATCGCTGACGCGTGCCTATGTGCTTTGCATCCGATATACCGACATGTTCCGGACATCATATTTGCGTTTCCCTTTTAACACAAATATCATTGGATTATGGAGCATTGTTCATTTGATATTTTCAAATCATGATATAGATAATTTTGGCAAATTAATCTTTATGCTCGCTAAAAATCTTTCCTTCCATGTTTATTTAGTTAAACAAATTCTATTTTAATTTGTATAATAATAATTTTTAAATGTATCACTAAATGTATCGTTTACATATAACTATATTCTTTAAATTATTAATTTATAACGAAAATTTATCCGCAGTAAAGTTAAAAGAAGATAAGGACTAGGTAGAGGAGCTTTAATAAAAAAAATAGACTCTATTTTTTACATTTATACATTCAATATATTCAATATTAAAAGCTAAATTACATATCGATATTCGATATTTAAGATTAAGAAATAGTCAAGTTTTCGACATCTTGTTTAGTTTAAGTTTCCCCGAGGAGGTCAAAGTATATGGTCGAGTAGATATCTTAAATTTTTAAATACGTTTCCTACTTCGGTATGACAGAAGGGGTCCCGTGGCGAAAGGGACACCTGCCCTAAATTTTCTTCGCAGTAGTAACTCAACTGCCCGAGGAGAAAATTTCCGAAACTCGCACATCGGGGAATTGTGTACCGGAGAATTGTAGAATCTCTCGAAGAGGCTTCGTAAATTTGGCAGTATTCCTGTTCAAACTTTCAAGAGGTCAACGAGTCTCGATATAGCTCGCCAAGTGGAAGGGATTGGCGGGGCGCGTTTGACACGTGATTTTGAAAACGAAGCATTTGAAGAGAATTTTACGGATGACGCGTTCAAGACACGTACGGTAAAACGACGATCGCGTGTCGTAGAAACGTTTTAATGGAACAAATTTTTTTTTACGATAGCGGAATCAGTTTTAAATATATCCCTTTGCAAAATATACGCTTTGCGACAACAAATTGTATGTTTTGTAGTAACGTAATTCGTGGCGCAATTATAAGTGAGATGCCCGGAAGTCAGACGACGCCGGTGACGTCGGTATAATAAGCGCTATCGTATTTCCTTAAAAGGCTTTGAAAGACATTTTCAAAGGCATGAAAAGTATTTTAAGATAAGCTAGGAAGAGGAATCCCCTCCTCGTTTCTTCCTTCGCACGCGAGAGAATGGAAAGTTTTTTTTCCTCGTGGCTCGCTCGGGGAAGACACAATGGCGTGAGTGGGCAGCAAGTAAGGGTAACGGGGCAAGTGGAGATGAAGGGGGAGAAATATCTGGGCTGGCACGCGAGGATTGTACATTTAATATCGGGCAGATGTTGCGAGCTTGTTATACGCAATTTTATAGATAGATTTTATGATAGACGGAAGAAATTGTTGAGCAATAATTGGACTTACTCGTTCGATAAAGCGTCTCGGGGCGTTTTATTGAAATAAAATATGTATTCAAATTGTGATGAAAATTGCGAAAAAATTTTTAACGGATCTGAATTTCTCTATCGTTACGCGTGACAGTCGTTTTCATATCAATTTCAGCTTATTTGTCCCGAGCAAACGTGGCTCCCTCCCACGTTCGCATTTATTTCGTCCTGTAATCGTGAAATAAAATAATATTAATTGAATTTTTCGCAATTTCGTACTCTCCGCAGTATTTCTCGTAATCGAAAGTTCGAAAAGCTTTCTGGAGGATTAAATCGTAATTTTGCAAACGTGTTACTTTGACATGATATAACAGATTATTGAGGGGTAAATTTTTCATTTCACGGGAAATTCATAAATTTTTCGCGAGACTGCAATTTTTGAAATGGAATAGCTCGCGTATATCAAAACTTAAGTGCCAAAGTTCGTGTCGCTACACAATTCGATTTTCCCAACGAATGATTCTAATCTAACACAACAAGCAACAGCGTCTTTGTTTCTCCGTGTAATTTTCGATCTCGCACTATTTTCTCGCTCTCATTGAGAACAGAACAAACACAGTCAATTGTTCGTATAAAGATATGCATTGTGTTAAATACCGACGAGTTTGCTCGCTGAATGGGAAAGGGAGAGAGAGAGAAAGAGGGAGGGAAAGAAAACGAGCGAAATGGAAGATTTCAGCATCTTGCTCGAAGAAACCGAGCGTTGCGGGCCATTATTCAAAAGATCACGCCAGTATTGGTCGAGTACCTCTGCAGAAGGAATCTCACCACGTTCAGTAGCAGCACAGCCGGTTCGTTTAATTATCTTCCGTAAGATTTTCCACGAGAACGATTCCATTACGTGCAGAGACGTTCGTCTGCGAACTATAATGCTCTCTCACTTCGTCCGACGTGCTCGGACTAGCTTATTCGCGACTAATTTCTTGGCAAACTCGTGGACGATATTAATCTTCCGCAGAGCAAAATCAATTTTACGCCGAAATATGAATCAATTAATCTTTACTTATATCACATATACGATACTCATTAAAATGTCTGACATTTTTTCAAAGAGAATGTAAATAAATTAAAAAAGAAATTGCTCCTTATAGATATCCAATTTCATTTAAATTTATTTGAGAGAAATTATTAAATTAAAATTATTCACAATTGAAATTATTTTTAATTGATTTTGTTTATTTTTAAGCTAAACCAGAATGCAAGAAATATGATCTTGTACGTTTTAATTCCTATTATCGCTTTTCCAATTTTCAACAGAATAATAGAATAATAGAATTTTAATTTCGTTTAGTTTGATTAGTTTTACGAAGTCCGAAATTAATGTCGAAATGGATTAATTCGTATTTATTATTGGCATATTGTGTTCTCAGTAATGTGTTTACGGCGTTCGTTATGCCATGGATGCTGCTTCGGCGGGATGTTTAGGCCCTGCGGGAATGTATGCTAGGCTACCGTAGCGTGATTTATGTGCGACAATGGCAACGATAAAATCTCTTCTGTACGATTTATGCTCTTGTTACGAGCAATTCCACAGTGGGATGGGTATTTCGTGAGTTGCGTTCACACCGGTGCGAGTTACAACGAGGCGGGTGCGGACTATTCGCGTAATTGAATCCAAATGCCGGGAGAGATCTCCATGCTGGAAGTTACGTTAGAAGCAATCAAAACTTGAGGCGCAGAAGTCATGAGGAAACGTCGATTTGCGAAATCTTGGAACATAGAGATTGCTGTTGCTGTTAATTTATTGTTGTTAATTAGAGCGCTGATCTGAATGTGACACTGAATATTCGAGAAATTACAAAGAAGACGTAGGGTCGGTGCACCATTTGTGGCCACTTTAAGAATTTTCAAACATATAAACGCGTTTTAATTAAATTCTTTTCGTTATCTAATAACTTTAACTACTTTAATACATTCTTAAGAATCTTTTAGATAATAAATTAAAAATTGACAAGCAAATAAAATTAAATAGATATTTTAAAAATAAGAATTATGTTATAATTCTTATTTTTTAAATAAGAATTATAATATAATTCTTATTTTTTCCAATTTCACCGTTTTTGGCCAGATTTGTCACGAAACCAATTATGCACGCATTGAGCAAGTGAGTGTGATCAGCAAAAATACTGTAAAAACAAAATTCATCTACTACGTAGGGTCAACAAAAAGCATAAAATAATTCGAAAACTGTCGAAGACAGTGGACAGAAATGAAGCAGTGGCCACAAATAGTGCACCCAATATTTAAAAAAATTACGATCGCATCGTCATTGGAAGAAAAATTTTCGATTCTGTGCCGCTAAACGACAGTTCGATTTAAAGGAATTTACGATTATCGTTCATCTCATCGAGCGCGAAGAACTTTAATACGCTGACATGCGTATCTTCTTAAACTTACTGAACTTTAGCGCGATGAGAAGTTAATAATGACGATGTACGATAAGTCCGTAGCTCGTTCTCGTTATCTGGGGGGTATAATTTGAAGAATGATCACCCTCAGGCTCCCTTTCTCAAACTTTGCAAGTTTGTCAAATTTATTCGAGCGAACCGGCTTACCGGGAAACTTGTCTTAGTGGATACTGTATAAAGACTGAACAATCTTGTTTAAAGACCATATTAAGCGTTATTTGTGCATAAATAATAGGGTAATATACAATCTCGCATTATAATATACAATCTCGCCATTGCGATCATTAAGCGGGTAAACGTAATTGTTTAATTGTACATTGATGCTCCAGAAGATTACGAAATTGCGTAATAATTCAACGATTGAATAATGATCGCGATATATCAAATATGTATAACGTTAAAACGCATAATTAGATAATTTTATACAAAACATCTATATATTTCAAGGAGAGAAGAAAAGAACAAAAACATAATTCTACACAAATTTTCCATCTTTTATCATTAAACTAATTGTAAATATGACAATTTTATATTCTTACCATTTGTAATATGGTATAGTTTGGGAGTATCAATTAAAAATAAAAATTTAGTTTCATCATTTTATATATTTCTATATAAAAGGAGTATATATAAAAAAAAAAGATTTAAAAAATGACGAGAAGCATAAAAAGGAATGTAAATATCGAGGTTATGCGCAAACTGAAAGACGAATAGTCGTGAATGCCGTGTCTTCCGATATCCACTTAAACTCGAGAATTCGAAGCATATCAGCCGTCGTTCAGCCGAGCAAATCGCGCAGCGAATGAGCTATCGAACTGTTAGGACGGCGCGCATCGACACTGACAAATTACAGCGATACGTCGTACGGCATACTCGCGCGTTGATTCCCGAACGCACGCGAAGATCGGGGAGTGAATTGCTAAGCCCATAAATTTTCCGAGGGTGCCACGTTAGAATATCTGCAGCGTTACCCGCATTAACTCTCGCGGTATACGTCGCAGGAAGATTATATCGTTTTTCAATTATGCAAACGGACGAGGTAGAAATAAGTGGCGGTGTATAAGAAGAAAAATTGAAGATATTTAAATTCAAACGATCTTAATTGCGTTCCTCGCACTTTTGCAGACGAGAATACCGAGACCCTAATCTTGTCTTAATTTCGAAGCCGCGAGAAAGAACGGAAACTTAAAAATATCATGAGACTCGAGTATTTCTGGCCGCGGATTTGGCCATTTCATATCCTGCTTCCTTCATCAATCTTCCATCTTTACTGGAGAGAATTTCAATGTTGGCATGTTTCATGTGTAAAACACGAAGTACACACGTCAAATAAAAAATAGCATTTCCATGTAGCGCAGGAGTAGAATTATTTAACAATGCTTTTTAATCCGAGACTTTAGCAAGGCTTGCTGTAAACCGGCTTGTTATTTTTTTAGTATTATTTAGCGAGAGGTTGCACCGGCGCGAAAATTTCCCGTCGAATTTATCCCTTTCGGTATCCGTGTATCGACCGAAACGCGATTACACCTCCGCTTATCCTTTTTGATAAACAGGCTGTGCTGACCGCGTAGTCGTTAATTTCGTTTTATCGCGTCGTGCGAGTGATCAAACTCGGCCGATCGTTAACGTGGCGACCGATTTTATACAGACTAGGTAACGTTGTAAAATCGCACTGATCCAATTAAACGTTAATTATGTGCGCTCCGTATTGATAGTGGCAATAACAATCGGGCACGATTATTGTAGTACAAAATAAATCGTCCGATTCGTTAAACAGGATAATTTTATTCCAAACGTAGCACAAACGTAATGTAACCCTCTTTTTTTCTAAAAGAAGATATCGATCCTGTTCTTTTACAAAATAATGAGGTGCCCTCTTTGAATTTATATATCCGATCGTTCGTATCTATTATTTTTGTATGAACGCGAGCTTTGAATATCTAAAAATAATCATATTGAGATTATTTAGTCACATTTAAATAGTTTTAGGTTACAATTAATTTTATAATACAATCGATTGGAATTTTCTTTTTTTAAAATTGTATTAATAATGGGAAAGAACATTTATGTGCATTTAAGGGTTAAATATAATAAAAAAATTATATATAAAGTTGTTGCGCAATGATGTTGTTTTTGAAATGTAATTTTAGTAACGTACCTAATTTATAATTTACAGCTTGATTTATAATTTATAAACATGATTCGTGATTTGAAATGACCAGCAAAGGATTCTGTTTCGAATGGATTTATTTGCTCGTGTACTTTTACAGCGTGTACTTACCGCATTATATATTTATCACGCTGGAATTACAATGGTATCGCAAACAAGCGAATCGCAACGAGATCGTTAGCGTCGTCCGTTTTATTCAACGGATGCGACTAGTGATCGAGCTCGATCATTAGCTCGGCCCGTCGGGAAATCCACGCTCGGGAAAAATCGCGTCTTTTAATGCGGTTATTTTAGTATTATATCCGCTTATATATCGTCCGTAACAACTTTTCCCATCTGACATTTCGACGCGAAAGCCGTCCTGACATGTTATTGATATCCACGGAATCCAAGACGACTGCTGGAAAAGGAAAATGTCAGCATGCAAAATTCAACGTCTGAGATCAGAAAGTGCGTGCGAGTTTGAAATTTTTAGTTCTGCTCGCTTTTAAAATTTAAATAAGATTAAGTATAACTGATTTCTCTCTCCTGATGGAAGAGACGAGACGTGAAATCGTCTCGCTCAGATACGTCAAATCCTCCGCCAGATTGTTCGAACGTTCCTGTCGTGACAATGCGTTATATTATAGAACAGTCTAACTAAAATTAACATACATATTATCTGTAACTATATCTTTCCATTTTATACAATGTCGCAAGATGGCACGTGAGCAAGCGGCACGAATGTGGGGGATGTCCCTTATTGAATATCTGAATCCTCGAAAGCTGCATAAAGAGAAAGTTTTGCAATCGCGTAAAGGAGAAGTTCGCGAGTTATCGGCGCCGCTGACTTCTGCAATTGCAGAATCTCTGGCGGCAGCAAACTCGCCAGGTGTTATACGACGAAAGAATAAGATCTTCCAGTTTGTAGTTTATGACGGGCGTGAACTCGACTTCGAATTAGAATTCTGACGTTCGGCTGACGTCTGCGATTCTTCGAGAGAGCTACACAGAGAGAGAGAGAGAGAGAAAGAGAGAGAGAGAGAGAGAGAATGTATCCAATATTTGCTTGTATACGCGCACACATATGTATGGATACGTGTTGATACGTACATTACGGTACGGCTGTTTTAACGGCACCGGGAGGTGAACACACTGCGAGGGCGGGATCGATAACCGCAAAATCGCCAGCCCGTGACCGTACAGGATGCGAAAGTCGAGCTTCCTCGCCTTCGTTTTACAAAGTGTATTTTTCCTTTTTTCGCGGTAGGTATCGACATCCCACTTACAGGGGATAATCCTATTCTGAAGTTTGTAGAGTTCTTTACGGAGCAAGGATAGCGTGAGAATGATGCTGATGTTTAATTCTGAAATACTATATAATACGTCATGTTTATAAAATACTTAATACGATAAGTGCACAATGCGAAAGTGCAGGAGCAAACGAGTATCGCCCACGCGAAATGCAATGGAATTTTGATCATTATAAGTTATGAATTGCGCTTGCAAATTGTAAATCGCACGTAAATTTTACATGTGGATTTTTATTTTTCAACGTACGGTAGTGATACACGATAGTGATCCGATAATAATTGAATGAATTTACAACGTGTTTAACGCGCGTGGAGCTAATAAAATATTATTTGCGTTTCTAATCCCCTCGCCTGAAAAAAAATTACCTACGATTAAAAAATTTCCTGCTGCAGCACTAAAATGAAAAACGCGATTGTCATTATGCTGCGGCGTGTAGCGCCCAAGTATCGATCTCTTTGCACGCGAAGAATTTAAATTAAGCGAATTTTAAAGAAATTTCACAGGCGCACACATACACAAGTCTTCTTCTCTCCCTTTCAGGGAGAATGTTCGTGATCTCTGGAAGTTTCAGGGTCGAAGTTAATGTCGCGAAGAGTGCAAAGGGCTGCGTGCTAGCGCACACATGCAGAGGGCTATCTTTCCCTCGTCGAAGGGCAAGCAGTCTGCGAGCACAATGTTACGATTCTTTTCCTTTTCACCTGGAAGTATGAAAAAGCACCACGACTAATGAGAGACGGGGCGTGTCAGCTTGAATAAAATTAACATAATATTAAAAACGGTACTTTTTTTACCTCCTCTCTCTCTCTCTCTCTCTCTCTCTTTCATTTTCGTGCGATAACGACCGATTCGGAAGCTTCTGCTGCGCTGTGATATCACGCCTCTTGCAAATCGTATGGAAATAACCGCGCCGCTGCGAACGCGAAACCGATTATTATCTACATTTTCTTTCTGCAAATCTCTATAATCGCATTTAAGCCTCGAGGCTCGCCTGGGAGAGCCAGGATTTGATTGCTTAAGTGCACGCGTAATGTTCCGCACATAGTGCATACATTACGAATATTTTCTATTCTTTATATTAAAATAACGTGCAATATTTTGTATCAAAATAATTGAAAAATATTTAGAAATCTCGTCGTTGAATAAACTAATAAATTTTTTGCTCCGTCGCATTTTAGTTTATAACATGATGTAGTAAATAATTACGCGTTGTTTTTTCTAGCGGGAGTAATTATTGCGCCGTATGTATTAACTACGGCGCAGCCGGTGACGATCCAGCTGTCGCAAACATCCCGACAACTGCATTTCTAACAATCCATTCGTAAAAAGCCGCCTGTTGCCGTTTGCAATTGTTTGCTCATCCGCGAAATTTATCGCGGCCTCCACGGTAATTGTTTACCATTGTTTATGGTATGCGCATTGCGTATTCCGCGCGTGCATCGCAGACAAATTTCGGTATTACCGATTCTTGCGCGCTGACGGACGCGTCGTAAATCACGCTACGCAATCTACGCCTGCAGTCGGATCATACCGTCGAGTTCGACTCGTGGCATTGTATGATCCCGAGCCCGTCGTGACTCTTGCGGTGATTCTCGGATTCTCCGCGATGCGCGCATTCGATAGAAACAGAGAACGGATCCTTCGGTAAGGCAATCACGTAATAGTGTACAGAGCGGAAGGAATCTCCTTGATCGCATCCTCTCATTAAAGAGAATAAATACGAAGAAGGGAAGAGAGGAAAGATTGATTATCGGTCTTGTTGCTCGAGAAATTCTAAAACATTGTACCAATGCTTTTCGTAACGATTAAAAGAAGGAAAATTCTCCGGGAAGGGAAATTAAAAGAAAGTCGCACACGAGTGACTTGTTTGTTGCCATTCTGACTGAGAAAACAATGGTGGACCTTTTTAATAATGGTCAGCGAATGTGAACAAGCCTCCGTTTCAACGCAACTGTCTCGGCACGATAGTCGCGCGATAAGCAGCGGCATAAGAGCGTGCTTTCGTTTCGCTCCCGTTCTTAATTAAAAACTCGCGCATGTGATATTGTCGGAGATCGCATTACGATGGGACGGAGCCACGATATTATTTTTCTCTCGCGTATCTTGCGAACAATTTTCCATACTAGGCAAAACTTCGCCTGGCCAGTATTTTTAAATCTATCGGAATTAGCCGCGTTTTTGCATGTACCGCCGTATCGTATCAGCGTTTCTTTTAAAGCTGACATTTTTCAGAATATCAAAACAAAAACAGCTGTAATAACGAATTGTGACACAATGTTATCATATTTTATTATCATTGTCAATATTTTATTAATATATTTGCAGATTAAGTAAATATGATATCGTATAATTATTGCAATACTAGTCTATGTATATTTTAATATAAAGATCTTAATTTCATTCGCAGTAGAAGTAACTATCTCGAAATAAATCTTTTAGGACTTTATTTTTAAACTGTATTTTGCAATGTATAACATAATTGTGTATGCAAACAATTATTTAACATATTGAAATATTTTTATATTCCATCGTGAAGCAAGCATGATAAATAATGAAATGAGATGAAGATAAAAGTGCGATTTAAGTTTCGCTAATGAGAAGTCGATTGAGAATGATACATTTGCATTTCGTAATAACATCCAGCAACGCGATGACAAGACCTAACACGAAAGAACTGACGTAAAGACTCGGTTGACGGTTGATGATCCAACGTGAGTTATCGTGAGTAACATACAAAGGACTAATTGCATTCTGCCACGTTAAGGCGCGATTATGCGGCGGTCAGTTGATTTCGCGGCGAGTCCGTTATACTGTTGCTTCGAGATAAAATCACACCTGCATTATTGAAAACTACTTTTATATGTTATTTAACGGAAAAGAGAGGAAAAAAGTTCTCATGCATATTTTGAAGGATCGAGATTGACTTTCGTTTTTATTTCTCACTTTACTGGCCTCAATATTTTCGCTGTGCACAGCTTTCGGAGCCGAGGATAAAGATTTTCACAAATGTATTTTTGTTTAACGATAAATATATTTTAAAAATAGTGATAATACACGGGATAAAATTACACACACACACACACACACACACACACACACACACACACACACACACACACACACATATACATATATATAAAAGATACAAAGAAAATATAAAGAAAATTGCATAAAAATATTATAATGCAATAAGAAAGTATAATAATTCTTTTTTTAAGTAGTATGTATATATATATATATGCATTGTTTTACGGGCGTAAACAAACATTAGCTGTTACATACTTTAGATTTGACGAAATCCGCGTATTTTTGAAACCTCGACCTGGCCGCGGAGGGTTTTCCTTTCGCTGGTGCAGTTTGCATCTCTGCTGGGAAATTTCGTGCGTTCATTCCAGCGATACGGATTTCGTGACTTGTCAGCACGACGTGTCGCACGTGCCAGTTTCTCTCTCTCTCTCTCTCTCTCTCTCTCTCTCGGTGACTCTTGGGTAAAATTCCGCGCGTATCTTGGAAATCCATTATCTTTGGGGAAAGGCGAGTAAAATTTACTTTCAACCTCGTCCGCGTGTATCCTCTGAATAATTTATTCCCTTTAATACGCCGAGTACCTTCCCATTCACTCGTTCGGCGATTATCCCGGCTGTTCGCTGTTTGCATAATCCGTCGTGAAGAGTGCATCGCGTCTGCATTATAAACGTCAGTCTTACCGTGCGATGTTTTAATCGAGTTCGATTATAGGAGGACGAATAATCGTTCCAATGGTCGATATCTCACCGGAACTTTCACAGAATTAGCCATTTGACATTCCCACGCGCGTCAATTTATGGAAATAATTTCTTTCGCAATAGCTCAATATCAATTTCTCTTTCGATAAGCTTAAGTATTATTTTAGTTACATTATTTGCTGTAAATGTTTAAAATTAAATACAATACAAAAATACAAATACAAAATAATATTTCAAATTAATTATATCCTCAGGAGATAAAACGTATTGACAAAACAATAAAGTTGAAATCTAAAAATATTGATCATCTACTTTAGATTAATTGAAGAATCCTCTATGAAAATTGGATGTATACCAATGAGAAATAATTTGTTTTTAGCAGTCGGACAATTGAATCGATTAAAACGATTACTTGACGTATTCGCGATTTCGATACTTATCGAAGAATTTCGCAGGATGATAAGAGTACACGTATGATCATTTTTCATTCTTAGATAAACTCACAGTAGCACCATCATAGAAAGAGTTGCTCCGCGTTGAGGAGCAACGTTGCCAGATAATAAATCGATAATTCATGTGCGCGACTTCCGACCCTGGGAACAAGCGAGCTGAAGAAAAGAGGGCCGCATATGTTGGCGACGCTTTTTTTTTCAAAACTCGTTTATCTCCGGAAACGACCGATTTGCCATTCGATTATGCGGCAGAGTTGGCCATCTCTTCGCGGCTACGTTTTGCGTTTTCAGGGATGACGGATGAGACCTGACAGTTAACAGTTTCTTTTTTTTTTTTCATCGCTCCACGTTTGTCTGATGGGTATCATTTGTTAGATCACGCAAATTTTGAAACTATTCTCTGAATTTCTAAATTGTTCCCATTTGTATTACTATTGCCCGTTTCGTCCATACGCGCAACAGAATCGTCTGATTTATTATGGATATTTTACTTACGGTCTGCATTTCGCGAAAAGAAGTTTTACGTCTTTATTCTACAAAATGCTATTTTTAGGTATAAAACGACTTTTGTTGTTTTCAATTACTTTATACTTTTATACATCAAAGACGATCCGGAAGTTTTACGATAAACTACTCCTTTGACTTATTTACTCTTGTTTATTTGATAACCTTTAAACTACTCTCTCTCCGCCATAGCAGCTATTTTTAATCCCATAAAGGGCTTATGTTCAGACAGATATTATTAACCCTCCGCTGGAAATGACAATCTCACATATCGGTAGCATTTTTAATTACTTTTTACGCATACTTACGCATTTCAGTTTGCATTTCTGCCAGATAAACTTAGAGAACGCCTGAACAATATCTTCAATTTTATCTCATCTACGGATAACGTAATTATCCCGAACGGCATATATGTCTCTTTAATCCTCATTCGACAAACACCGGGACTGTTCATACATTTCCGCGGATATTTGTTTTCTAATTATTTTCTCTCATTTCATCGGCAGACAGTTGACAGACGCGATGGTGAAACGCTCGTTTCTATTATATTATCCGACCATCCGGCCTTCGCTGATCCTTTTTCCGTATGATATTTTACTTTACATGTTTATGCCATGGCGACGGAATGTTTGTAGAAAACATCAATCAAAAGCACTTATCTGTTATTGCGACAACTGCTGTCTTTCCGGGAGCGCGATAATAACTCGCTCGTTCTTAATTTGCAGAAAAATGAAGTTCGACCTGGACCGGGAGAAGGGCCTCGAGCTCTTCGGCAAGTTGATACGTACAAAGAACATCGAAAGTCTGCAGGGTGATCAGCCCAAAACCGGTCCCGAGCCACTTCATCCAGCCGACTCCAAGCAGAAATTACAGGTAAATAATGATACCGAGAATAATATGATTGTTAGCGACACAAATTTAATCCTAGACGGGTCACATTGGGTCCACCAAAAATCCACTTTCAAGCGTACGTTTCAAATTATTAAAAATTAACCGTGCCGATGAAATTTGGTTCTTTATTATAACAGCTAGACGTTTCGTTTCCGCCAATTGCTACACGAATGAACAAAGAAAACCGGGGAGACTAATATAAAAAGAGAAGTAACTAAAAACGAGGTGAATTAAAGAGACAGGCGTTTGATAGCCTGCGTTGCTCCTAATCATCAATTAGAGTGTCGCGTTAACTTTTAGAGCGGCGAAAATAAAGGACCGGTATACGCCCTGATGGAAATTCATGGAGGTAATTTTGTCGCTCCGATAGCCCGTGTCGTGCGTTAAAAGAGAGAGAGAGAGAGAGAGAGAGAGAGAGAGAGAGAGAGAG
>JAJVSH010000066.1:911090-953004 GCA_021460005.1 Tetramorium alpestre | reverse complement strand
CTCTCTCTCTCTCTCTCTCTTTTCTAAGTAATTAATCTTGAAGAGATATAAGTGATTAACTTTGGTCCTTTATTTTTAAAGGAAATAACGCAATTCAAAACTTTGTTGAAGATGTGTTAACTTCGAAGTTTGATGAATGTTTTGATAGCATGAATTCTCGGATTCAACTCTACTCACGTTTAATTTCCGTGTTTTAACTTTTTTCTTTTTCTACGAAGAGAAAAGTCTTTCTTTTATCTTTTATACAAAGTTTTCTTTTAACATTGTTTAATGTTCATGATTTAATTGCGATAATTGAGGATGGAATGAATTTACAAAATCGAGTTTAAATAAGGGCGATATATTTCTCTCAGATATCTCGTTCGAAAAATTACATTAAAATTCCCGTCAAAATTCCCGTGATCCGTGCGCATAAATCAGCGTTACGTTATGCGTCAACGTTGCGTCAGTCGAATAACCTACACCGGCAATAATTCATGCAGTATTTGCATTAATCCATGATATTGCACTCTTCGTGTTTCAAACATCGCGACGATAGTCCGGCGGATCAATGCTGGACGCTCTGCGAAACCCGACGTTGCTAATCGCACAAACTGCATTTTCCATCATTACCGCGCAATTACTTCTCAATGGAAATTGACTAATTGTAACGTTATACCGCAGTGCTAGATAATTCGATTCGTCGGCCATTGGAGCTCTCGCAACTTTTGCAATTACATGTGACATCCGATATACGATCCCACCCACCGTTATATCACCGTTTTTAATTTGTTTCCTTTTGCTTCATTAGCAATTACAAGAAATGTTATTCTCTGTTTATTATATGTAACATATAATTACTTTTACCGCCCTGTTTAAATTGTCTTTGTGTTCACAATGTAACAAGTTACTTTTAAACAAATGAGAAAAGAGCCACGCGGTGCGGTATCTATTCGAATCGGAGCGTCAAAGAAAAATAATGAATTATCATTCGTGTATTAACAATAATTTGTAATTCTTCGTGAGTTGTAATTTATAATTTCTCTCGCATCAATTTCTACTTCAAGCGAATGACAGTCCCATATATATTCTTCGGTAGGGAGCTTTGAGAATCGTTGACTGTAAGAGATGAAACGTCGATCGTTACTGTTCGTAATAGTTCGTCTCGTAAGAGACGATTTAATATCTTTAAGCTCACTTGTCGCACAATCGCGTCTTGGATGATAATAATACCATGACGCCGCTGCTGCCTACCGGCTCGAGCCTTGCCGCGACAAGGTGACTGCGTATACACAACAATACGTCGCAGGTAATGAACTCGGAGCACTGCTCTCCAGTCAACGACCTACCGTCATGAGGTGCGAAAGCTATGCGTGATGAAACAAAGTCGCCAAATATTCCGCGTTCCTTGTATTATAAATGAATGTTTGAATGAATAGTCAATATGTTTTCTTTACACGATTGTTTTGCTGACTCGATCCGACGATTCGCTCGATAATAAGCAAACTGCTTTCGCATCGAAGAATTTAGAAAGCGTAACTTTGCAAAATGTATGCGAATCTAAACGGTATCAGAAAAATGACGATTGTGCGCAAGTGTCAGAAAACAATAGCAGCTTACAATTTCATTAACATTATTATTATCACCGGCATTATTCTCCGAAATGCCGTCAAATACAAGAAAAGCGAATACTTTATTAAATCATCGTGATTATTTAATTTCGGGACGAATCAAAACTGTGATTAATTATCAAATATTGGACATTTGAAATCTTATTGCCGGGAATAATTCTGACAATGAATTACGCGCAAGTGAAAGAGCGTCGTTTAGAGTCAGACAAGACTCGCAGCTTTTCGATCCGTTATTCTGCCGCGACTGACAGCAATATTAATAACATCGCACGATATGTGTGCCCATCGAGAGAAACTCTTCGCTTTATTTTTATCCGTGCCGAGCATTTTAGCCACTCCCATAGCCGACGTGAGAAAGAATCCCTCCCGAAGGGCTTCGCGTTTATTAATAACTATCGGAGGCGAGTTGCAAAAATGGCACTGACATTCTAGAAGGAAGTCGGCTAGAAGATTGCAATTGTTTTCTACTCAAACTTCAAAGATGCATACGGCTGCAGAACGCCGCAAAAAGATCCCCGTCCTGTCTTTCTGCAAAGCGGCAGCAACACTAGGTCACGTTTCTCTCTCTTTTCTCTTTATCGCTCGCTATATTATTTACTACATAACTATACGGTTACGTGTTTAGACCGAAGTTGCGAGTTACGGTTGACAGTAAAGATTACGCGACATCAAACATCCTTTCACGACAATTCGCCGATTTTAAAAAAAGAACGTGACCGGATGAAAACTGGATATAGGAATTTGAGATGTGAAATAAAAACGACGTTCCGAACAATAATTTATCTGGGTCAATTATTTTGATTGCAAAAGAAAAACAATTCCGATGTAATACTGAAATAAATCACTCGCCGAAATTATTTTTTATTTAGGTTAATTGTTTTGGATAAAACAACAAATAATATATTTCCGCTTCTAGTCCGTGAAAATAGATTACCGCGCTGCAAAGTGCAATTTAATGTCAGCATAATTGAAATAAACGTTTGCTTCGAAAAAGATTTTTTTTTCAGTACACGGATCAGATAAAAATCTTACTTAAAAGTTATGTATAAATAAATTCTTCCTAATCAATTATTCGAACATCGTTTGTATAGACTGACTTGAAAATGTTTCTGTCCCATTATTTAGAGATTCAAATTTTCTACATTTCCGATATGATTACTGTTTACAGAAGTGCCTGACGACTCTGGACCTGACGTCTTTAGGAGTTGGCTCCTGCGTCGGGACAGGGATGTACCTTGTCGCAGGAATGGTGGCGCGCAGCGTTGCCGGACCTGGTGTCGTCTTCTCATTCATTATCGCAGCCATTGCTTCCATTTTTTCCGGTGAGTATCATGCCTTTCTAAATATATGATAAAGAAGAAAGATAAGAAAAAGAAGACCGCGTACTTTTGTCACCGTTATTAGGCGAGATAGTAATTGCACCGGCAAAGTGAGAGTGCCGATTACAATGTCGCGGAATCGCTGTAGATGCTCGAAGAATGCATTCGGGTTCATTTCGAACGACTTACTTACACCTAATACGAGTGTTCTAGAGGGACTTATCAGACGAGATCGGTCGCGTTGCCTAAACACACGCGATCCCGGCGGCGGCGACGGCGTTGTGAATTTAATCGTTCGACATTATCTGGGATCGGGTCGGCGACTCTATCAAAGTCGCTCCTCGCGATCGTCGTCGTCGTCGCGCGAGCCGCGCCTTCTCCACGCGACCTCAAGCGCGATTCCACCGCGCTATTACGCGCGGTGGTTGCACACGTACGCGGGGCGCCGACTTTGCACAGTCCACGCGAGCGGAATACGAAAGTAGGGATTTATTTCTGCCGCGATTCACAATCCCGCGGCCGAAGAAACGCCCGCGTGCGCGCGAGAGAGAGAGAGAGAAAGGGAGAAGGGTGGAAGTGGCCTTTAACCGTTGGCGGTAAAGGGTTTCCGACTATTTTTACGGACGATCAATTTAACGATGGACAGGTACATGTGTGCCGATCGTATCGTGTGGGTGTGATGTCAATGCTTCGACGGGGGCGGCCGCGGAACGGATAATACCCCTAACTGGACACGATGATGTATGACAGTCGCGATTAAGTAAATGTTTAATCGGAAGACTATCCAGACCACTATCCGAGTACATACGTCCGAATCTATCTAATCCGTTTTATATATATATCTCCGTCTTCTTCATTTAGCTTTCAAGTAGAATTGTAATTAAATGATATATGAGAGCGCACGTGTCGTGCGCGACCATAATTGAAATCTTACATATATTCTCGAGTCAAACTGTCCGAGAGGTGCATAAATGAAACGCTTGCATGCGCTAAGCTATCGACCACGTACAGCTTGTGAACAGAACAGACGATGAGGCAACCACTCGCGCGAGGTGAACACGCTTTAAAATGCGCAACATATTTCTCGTTGTACGATCGTTATCCGTACAACGGGGTAACGGTTCTCGAGATGTAAGACTTCCTTTTTCCGGTACTTCCGACAATTTTCGGCAGCGCGATAAGTCAGACATCCCTCTCGTGCAGACCGACTCGGGGGAATTTGTAGTCCGCGGTGTGGCCGCAGATAAGAAGCTTATTCCGCAAAAATATGGATTTCAGTAGCGGGATATATAAGCCGGAAAATTCGTCTTCTCTCCGTGACGTATATCACGTACGTATTCACTACGTATTCGTGGACTCCAGAGCGCCGCGAGTGGATTTAAACCGCATAAACGCGTAATTCTGCAGAATCTCTGCAAACATCTTCAACGCTCACAACCAAACGCGTGACTGGAGCATCATAGCGGAGCTTTTACGAGATCCAATCGAACTGAAATAGAAGGAATCGCGCTCTCGCAGATATTTGAGAATAATTTTGTCGTCATTTGAAACTGTATACAGAGAAATATTACGCACGTAATATTCTCTCGTACAAAAAAAAATTGTAATTTGCGTAACGAGATATTTCAGTACATAAATTTTTCCTTTCATTTTTTCGCGCAGGAACCTTTTAGAAATTCGATACCAACGGGACAATTAAAACCGTGCCGGAGTTGACGCGCGAATAGTTTACTTTAACTATACACAAGAGGTACCTTACATTTACTTTGCAGGTACTGTTACAGGAATAAGTACTGCACTGCAGCATGTTAGTTTACCGTTACAAGTACTTTACCGTTCGACACCGAGCCTCGACCGTTTGTCGTATCGATAACATTGCGCCGCCGTCCCGAATATCGATACTGCGCGGCTCGTGCAGAGCGGGCGCGGAAAATACCCGTCAGATGAAATTTACGATTCATCGTGCACGATACCGGGCTCTAAACGCGTAGACGAACGCCGTAAACTGTCCCGTGCGTGCTTATTCGTGATATTCGGCGGCTGCGAAATTGGGAACATGGTTTCCAACGGATACCGGAGGCGATGAATGGACCTGTCTCAATCAGCCTTGTTTTGCTCGCGTCTGTTCCGCTGATCCTTTTATCGTCTGTAATTTCGCTGCGGTTTACGTCCTCGTGAAGCAATTCGTTACTACTTGCCATGCTATTTGTCGCATCGTCGAATCGCGTCGATCGCGCATTCGCGTGAAGAAAACGAAAGATACCAAGTGGAATTTCTTTCAACTTTGCAGAATGAATGATTAGTTTAAATTTATTATTTGATTGATGCCTTTACTTAAAAAAAATTCTCGATCTCTATTTAAAAATACAGAAATTCAGGTGCACTAAATATATATTTTTACATTTTTAATTGGTATTAATCGAATGTATATATAAAATGTAATTTTCTGTAAACATCATTGTTATAATCGTTTTTTTTTTTAAATCGTGGAGAGATACATTAATATGCTAAATGGAAAATACATGGAAAAGAAACGCGTTGCATCTCGTGATCTCGTGCGATCGCTGCCGCGCTCTCGATAATTATCGATTAAACGGGATAAAGCTGTAATTAGTCAGGGTATTCAGAGATCGATGCGGCGCGCGAATTGATGGCAGGTTAAAGCTACGGCACGGCGTGTTGTTTAATTAATTTGTTGCGTTGTTAATAGATGAATGTCGCTGGCGCACTGTCGGCGGAAATACGCCGTAATCATTGCTGATATTACTATTGTAGTAACACCGAAATCATTGGCGTCAATGGATATCAAAATCGGCGCATCGCGACCGCACCCTACGGCGGGAAAAAATCTTGTACCTCAATCAGAAATACGAATTAAAAACAAATACATGCGATCTCGTATACACTAAAAAAAAATTTCTATAAGGTAAACTTATAAGATGTATTTAGTAATGTAATTTTTGAAATATTTAGTTAGTATTACTATAAATATAATATTAACAAACATTTGATAACAATTATGAATATTTCCTTTTCATAACATTATTTTGTTATAATAATCTATATGTTTAGTTGAAACTATTTCACCAGATTGTTGGTAACTCTTATCAAGACTGAATTATTATAATCAATTATAACCGATCTTTTTTTTCAGTGTAATTTCTGATTTTTTTTTCTTTTCAAACAAATTATTCCGCATATTTGTCTTTCTGCATTTTATTATGTTCTCGTCTAGCTATAATAATAGACATTCGAAGAGATAGGATTTCTCGACGTACACGTGATGGTCTTTACACTTCCCGCGTCGTTCGATAACCGCGAAAGTAGAACCGAGACTTTCGCTTCCGCGAAGTTATGCGTCTTTTCTTTTCTTAGACTCTTAGGCGACACATTTTGTAATATTACACGACATATAAACGTCAAGTTTAGCATCACCGGAGACTAGATTCTTTAACCTTGCTGCTTACTGACTTCGCGCCGACCGATAATAGAACCGATAGCTAGCGCGGTGGTTGACGTCAAGGATAATGTTGTCATTCCGCGGAGATGCGAAATCCAGGCAGTAGCGCGTAATTCGTAGAACGAGTCTCGCCTTGCGTAACAATGTCGTTAATATCGTAGAACTGAAGAGACAGTATCCGTCCCTGGCGATTTTGAAAAGATATGTAAGCGGATTATACGTGATTATATGGCGTTTACGTCGGCGCGCCGGTTGGACACGAGATCTATGTCGCGATGTAATCCGCGTTGAAAAGTTGAACCGGCGTTTAATCAGTCGATTACTGAAGCATGATAATCGTCGTAGCGAAGGCGGATATTCCGTCACGCCATGACGTGAAACCGCGTAATCCGTTGTAGATAGATAGCAACGGAAAAGAAACCAACTCGTCAAAATTATCATGTAACCGGCTGTGAAAAAATTCGTGAAAAATCTTTAATCTTCTGTCGCGTTTCAAATCGCTATTTTTTTTCATGAAAATATAAACCCGACGGATATTTGCCTACGTCTTTGCATTTGATCTCTCTACTCTAGTCTAGCGTACAAACGTGATCGTTCGATTTTGCCTTACATTCATTCGATGTCGCGCTTAATAACGTCGTGGGTTTCCGCGTGGGTTTCGTGACGTAAATGCAATTTCTGAATGAATTTCTCTTTCTTTCGGCGTCGATAAAATTTACCTCCCCCCCCCCCCCCCTCGTGACTAATATCTTTGTTTCTTCGATGTGATTACAGGGGCGTGTTACGCCGAGTTTGGAGTACGAGTGCCTCATACGACCGGCAGCGCATATATGTACAGTTACGTGACAGTAGGCGAATTAATAGCATTCATTATTGGATGGAACATGGTGCTGGAGTACCTTATAGGTACGAGTGCGTGTGCGTGCGCCCTTAGCGCCTGCCTGGACGCGTTGGCGAACGGTGCTATTTCCGAGGCGATAGCCAACAGCGTTGGCACCATACTCGGTGAGTATCCATTTCGAATGCTGCCCACGCATGCAAACTATCGATTACTGCAAGGCAAACAAATTTAATTGGCAGATTTTACTGGGAGGGAAAAAAATTAGATCCCCGAACGTAGCAAATTAAAATAGTAAGCTATCATTTTTTCGTATTTTACGAAATACTTCATGTATTTGTTATACATATATTCGTAATATCATAGTTGGAGACTATTTCCATGAAATGTCTCTGCTCCCGCAATTCGTATTTTCATTATTTTTGCTTCACGTTAAATTAGACATAACGTACAGGCATAATGTTTCGAATGTTTTAAGAGTTCATTTTAACCTTGGATGTTTTTTCGTCAGTAAGCCTTAAAGTTTTCTTTTCAGTCGCTCGTAAAAGCGTGAAACGACGAGTCATAGTCGCCGGCGACGTTGTCGGAAGCGACATTGTAGAAATTTACGAGCGGACTGCCGTTTTTTCTTTCCGAGAATTTAGCGACGTGAGTCCTTTGTCCTCAGCTCGATCACGATACGCTCTCGGTATGTTTTTTCGCGATAAGGTGACGGTTACAGCGATCGATGACTTGGCGGATGCATCGTGCGGGAGTGATATGTGTTTCTCATGTCCGCGAAATTCACAAGCAAAATCCTGACGTAGTCATGATGGATGAAAAAAACCGAAAAGAGGAAAGAAAGGAATGCTATTTACGTCGTAATAAAAATTTTAAAACGTATATATAATAAAATAGTAACCTCATTGAATCGCAATAGAAATAAAATATATAATTAAATCTTTAAAAGAATATAATAAAATAGTGATCTTCGTTGTAATAAAAATTTTAAAACATATATATATATATAATAAAATAGTATAGTCTCATAGAATCATAATAGTAATAAAATATATAATTAAATATTTAAAAAAATATAAATAATAAAATAGTGATCTTTGTCTCTTCGAATGAAGAGATTCTTAATTTTTGAGCTATTCAAGTTTAACACGAAGAAATCTATACGTAGATCCTTGAGTGATTAACGTCGACTACTTCTATATCTCTAGACTTCTTCGCGCATAAAGCGAATGAAGAATGGGGGGTTTCACCATTAATCTCGCCGGATCTCGTGTCAGATAATTAGCGACGATAGCAAAAGACTGTTTGCTCGGCAAACAAAATACACCTCGCACGTTTCGGCACAGCGACGTTTTGCTGGGATTGTTAATTCGAAAAAAATCTCCACGCTCAACCGAGTCCAATCCAATTTTCTAACGCGCGTTAATTTACTGAACAGGCTTTTCGTCGACGTGCAAAAAAAGGGGAGAACGCGCGATAACAACGTGGACGCCGCGTTTTTCCTGGTTGACCGACGTTTATATACGAAGCGTCAATGTCGGGCACTCGACCTTAATTTTAACGACGGTTTTTTTTAGCAAACTTGGAAGCAAGTTTCTTCTTACAGAAAATTCAGTGATTCAGACAGAAGCAGCGAATTTCTCGCAGATTTTTAATGCTAAATTCGTTGTTTATTGAATCACGAAATTAAAATTCTGAACATTTCAGCAAACAATAACGTTATTTGAGCATATCTCGCGCAAATTTAACTTGATTAAAAAAATAATCGAAGAATCTATTAATAAAATTAAGGTCAAAGGTTTCGAGACACGCTCCGAAAAAAGAGGGTCCGGGATTCGTCCGTTAATTTACGACACGCGTAGCCACTAGCGAAACGGATCGATCGCGTATGTGAGCGCAAATTGTAGACTATTTAATGCAGCTAATTCGCATCGTATCCCCGTTTTATGAATATTCCGCATTTAGCGGCGCTTGATAGCGACATTAAGCCAATATTCTCTAATACGGACGTCGATGTTTAAGAAGAATATAACGGAAAAATACTATAAATTTTAATTAGAACGTTGTTAATCAAACAAACATGTTATCGCGCTATAAAAAGATAACAAAATGTATAATTGGAAAGTTTCTATACCTAACAACGAAATAGATATCGCGACCGTTACGTCATATCCGATAAATGTTGCATCTCGCGAGTTTGGCACTTGTCAGCGGGAACCTACTTTCGATCGAACACGAATGTAACGGGACTTAACGTTGTTGTAAGACTAATGCCGCAGAAAACCTTCGTCCGTTTCCAGAGACCACAGAAATTCTCCGCGCGCTCCAATTCCCCCGGAATTTTTCGACGTCTGAATCTCCTTTCGCGCGGCATTGTTAGAGAGGAGTCCGACGTTACTCCCGTCCGAGGAGAATGATTCAAGAGCGACGTGAGTGATTTCTCGTGTTACGACGTTTTCTGCTTGAATCAGCCTTTTTCTGTCTGTCAATTTTACAAGTAAGTCACAAGGGATATGTCTTCCCTCGCGTTTTCATAGCCGCCGGTTACTTTATTCTCGAGACGAAGCATCGTATTTTCCTCCACCGATTTTATCATCGTCGTAAATCGATACTCATTATCGATCATAAAGTAAGTCGCACCGGTTGTATGGATTGTAAATTTTATCGCGTGCCGCCTCGTATTCCGTTCTACCAGGCAACTTGTTAGTTCGCGCAATTAAAAACATAATATCCCTCGCCAGAGCTCGATAATAATTAATATAAATTCGGTGTTATTGAGTCTAATTAATTGCCCGCACGTCAGATCCATTAAAATGCGAATCAAATAAATGTTTCGTCATTCCCCTGTGTTTCTCGCGATTAATAAATATCAATTAAATGTTAGACATCATCGATTTTCATTACATTTGCGCGATCGGTATTAATAGAATACCGCATAACGCAGAGGGAGAGAGAGAGAGAGAGAGAGAGAGAGAGAGAGAGAGAGAGAGAGAGAGAGAGCGCAGTATTGCCCATGTTATAACACTTTCATGTAATACGTTGCGTCCGTGACAATGAGTAGTAAACTGAAACTTTCGAGAGCTTCTGTAATGAAAGTCAAACAGAAAAATTTATTAAATACAGATGCTCATGGCAATTATATAATTGCCATTAATTAACGTCTGTTCTATGTCTCCTCTAGAAAAAACAAGAGTTTAATTAAACGCGGCTCTTACGATATTGCATTTTTTTTCTCTCTTTCGACGTATTTCCCGTGCAATCAAAAGAGCTCCTAAGAATGAACTTTTACGGTATTAACGCACGTACCGTTATGAGAATGCCACACATCCCATAAATTTCATTCGGGTTTCAGAAACTCATAAGAATAAGGCGGGAGCGAGTTTCATCGTCTTTTTAATACGAGCGACACGCGAAAAATGTTAACACTGACACCGTTCGTAAATTCTGTCGGTACTTTTACGTCCTTGGGGGAAAATACAATATGCTCTTTTGGAATTTGATATATGCGAGACGCAATAGAAGTACAGTTGAATATATTCGATTAAGTTGCATATTCATATCACGCGCATGCCTTCCTTTGCAAAATGCAAAGAGAGCTAGTCATCGTAAATTTGCAAAAATATCTGTTTAGTTTGAGAAATAATAGATATTAGACATCTTTGGATGAAATTTTTGTATTCAAATTGCTCGGAAAAATCAATGAACCGTCCATAAACTGGATCTATATCATTAGTATCGATTGAAAAATAATATTGTCGCAAAGGATATATTAATAATATGGAAGGTACTATGAAGAACTATTAGAGGAAAAGACGATGATATAACGACGAGCGTTTTGCTCAGGTAATGTTCCGGAAGCCGAAATTATTAATGGTTCGGTGTGCAAAGGGGTTGGCTTCCTTTATCAAACTTTTTTGTACAGACGTGTCGCGGCAGCGAGGAAAAGTTTCACTTGCGCCAGTAGAGAAAGAGCGGATGTGCCGCGACGACGGCAGGCAGCCGCAAAATCGGTCAACCTTAATTAACTTTTTCTCGCGCGTCGTGCAGGAATTTGCAGATGAGTTTGCTACCCGACCGGCTGTTACGCTCGCAACGCGTCCGAGAGAGAGAGAGCTCGTAATTGTTTGCGCGCGAATCAAATCGCGTCGCGCATCAGCGGAATTCGGTGTCGAGAGTCGGTCAGATTAATTTTGAAAATATTTACGGGACGATGAAAGAGTTTTGCGGAAATGTTTGATGAAATCGATATCGGCGGAACGACGTAATTCGCAACTCGATTGAAATAACACGGCGAATTCGCGCCACCAGCCATTCAGAATTGCTCGATACGGTTTGGCCAAATAATCGCAAAAATCCGAAAAAAAGAAGTATCGCGAGACCGTCGAAGAGCTCACCTTAATCTTCTACAAGCCTACACTCTAGATATCTTTGGGCTTTTTTCTCCCCCGGACCTTTGCATTAACATGATGGGATTTAAGTCACCGAAAATCCTTTCGGGGTTTTCCTCCTTCATCAGGAAAGGCCCTTCTAACAAGTTTCGGTATCGGATTTGAAGGTCCCACCAAGTTCATCCGAATCCGCTAATCCTCGTGATTTCATCAATCTCATACTCTAATCCGCAGGTAACCACCTTGCGTGTTGGATGTTTACTAGACATGTGTAATTCGGTCGTTCGCACGTTCCCCGCGTAACTTACGCACGTATCTCGGGCTGTACGCGTTTTGCGGTCGGTATGCACGTTGTACACGTTGAGGGAAATCGAGGTGAACGGCGGGGATTGGATAGTCGGGGACGGATCTGGAGAAACGTCGGGCGGACGGGAGGAGGGAGAGGGTTAAAACGATGGAGTTGCGGTGGAGGAGAGGCCGAGGGGCTGGAAGGCGGCATGCGAAGGGGGAGAGGACAAAAGCATGAGGGGGTACGAGAGGGGCGCTTGCGCGGATGAGACTAGGTCTGGCACCTGTGGACCTCATCGATCCGAACCGGTTCGCGAACCACACGCTCCGATGCTCTTTAACCTGTCCACCTGGACGCCGCGCCGTGACCGACCCTTCCCGTTCCCTCCCTGTATCATTTTCGTGCTGTCGCAGTTCGTTGCGACAGCACTGTCGTCTTTCGAGAGACAAGAGTCCGATCGTCGAAATCGGTCCTTGTTATCCGAAAGTCAATTTTATTTACTAAATCAACAAGATAGTGCTTCGATTGTTTTAATTTTGCGGCGCTTCCCGACTCGCGTGTCACACGCAATGATTTCCATTTTGAATTGATTAATGCGAGGATGAATTAATGAATCTTAAATGAATACTTACTGAATTTTTTAAACGAAGAACAGTGTTTCTGAGGAAACAATATTAATGTAATGTAGAGCGTATATATTTCCGCGAAAAGAAACGGGAGATTTACGATCAACATGTGTTCTTTCTCTAATGATCGATTCGCTTCATTTCTTATCTTCTTTCTTTGTCCCGCTAGTATTATATCTTTTCGAGAATAAAGTCTGTGAGAGAAACCCTCACAGAACCCTCGCCACCGACAAGAGGTACGGCACGACTTGCACACGACACTGTGTCTCGTAAAGTTATTCCTGACGCTGTTCTCGCAGTCGTTAACTGGCAGTTAGGAGGAATACTTAATCAGGATTCTAGTTTCAGCACGGCTTATGCCCGACGGCGTCGTTATAGATAACGATACCATTGAACTTATCCAATAATACGGTCGTGCTTATGCGAAAAGTGTCATAGTTACCGGTGCACGTTGACGTTTATGCCCGTGCGACAGTTCGCAGGAAGCGGTTGAGAGATATTAGAAGAGATTGCAGACAGTCTATCGATTACATCCCTTTCGATTTTAATCCAACATTGAGACGAGGCAGGAGAACCGATAGAATCTCTCAAGATTTAAAGGAGACGCGCGAAAAAGTGTCTTTTCGCGAGATACAACCGTTTTCGCAGCTCTCACGGGACAGTCTTCGGGAGAGGACGCGACGTGACGCGACGCATTTCGTCTTATCTGCGCCGTTATCGACTGTAGTGTGTCTGTGGTTGCAACGCGCCGCGACCGAAGCCGCTCGATATCGAGGAGCGACGTGCAGGCATGCACTCCATTTCGTGAAGATAAATCCTGAGACCCGCGAGCCACCTATATTGCGTTTATCATCGGCATTCCTCGCATGGATTTCGCATTCTGGTCTCATCTTCGTCTCTATCTGTGCCGACACTTTCTCGAAAGTTTCTTCATTATAGGGCCATATCTGATTTGCGGAATGAAATATTACTCGCGCGTCGAGCTTGCCTTTTCTACTGACTTTGTGAGCTTTCATCGTAGAATATAATTCCGTCAGAACGCTCGTGATAATCGCATATTCCTAACTTTCCTAGGCTTTGATGTCTCGATGTAAAGAATCCCTCTCGATATCGATATCTAGTTTTCTTTTAGATCCTCGAGGCTCGACTTTCAAAGCCTCATTCCGCCTACCACCCTTACATTTCAATATTTCAATCTTTTCATGCAGAAACCTGCAGAGTCCTCCATTCAAAGGAATTTAATGAGAGGCAACGAAAGTCGAAGGTGAAAGTAATTACACTTAAAGAAACGTTGAGGATGCAATAATTTTTAAATAATAAGTAATTAAAGCTGGCCATTCGACGTTTCTGCGCGCTTAGGAACGCATTTAACATTTAATGGAAGACAGATACCTACTTATTTTACATTATTTATTTTATTGTTTTTAATGTGTATTATTCATAACAAATGCTTAAATATTTGGAACAGATATCGCGCCGCATTTTAGGGATTAGCGTTTCGTTAGCTTGACTTCAAATCACTATGTACATACGTCGCGAAATTTGCCGCGTGTTTATCGTTAACATTTGTATTTGCGTTTATTCGTACCTGTCCATGTGTTTGATCGCGGTCTTTCAACCGGCAACACATTTTGCACATCGCTCAACGATCGTATTTGCATGCAAACGTGCGCGTTCGCCGACGTAGAGATCGAGCGGGTCGCTTGAGTGATCAAAACCGTTTGATTCGGCCGAAAATTGCCTCTTTCGTCTGCGCGCCTGGCCTGTGCATCGGCGCTGCAAAGGAAATGAATCAGCAGCGGGGATTGACGAATCGAGATCGTACGAGCGCATCCGGCCCGTTCTTCGCGTCGCCCGGCGTGGAACGGGCGGGCGCGTGGATTACTTTTGCTCTTTGCAATTCAAAGAGAAGCTTTGGAAGTTGCTGCAGTGTCGGGACAAATTAATCAGCAATCTCACGAGTTTCTCTCGAAGAAGTCTCCCGAAGCAGATTGTTTTCTTCTGTTTTGAATAATACGGCAATCTTTATTCATCGCGAAGCGGAATCACCCCCTTCTGGGGCGATTTAAGTTTCTCCTATGTTAACCGGAAACATGATAACACGGTCGACGCAACATTTTCCCACGTCAAAGATAGATGGAAGCTATCGATATACGAGTCAGCGGAAATTTATTCTATATCCCTATATATAATATATTCTCAGAGCATACTGAGAATTCATTTGTTTTATAGAATGAATTTTTAGCAGCACGCTTTTCTTCACTCGAGTTTTCTCTACACAAGTTTTCCGGGCTCTAACTGAGCGCTTGAATGAGACCAGCGAGCTTTCTGCATGCTCTCCGAAAAAAACCGCTGCTTTTTTCTCCTCACTCGAGGATCGCCCGATTATCTCCGACCGCATGAATTACATCGGTTCTCCGCTTGTTGGAGAATTTTTGCCTCGGGTTTCTTCCGCGTCTGGCTGTCACGGACAACGTCGCGCTCGAGCGTAGGGGAGGAGAGCCGAGTAATTTAATGTAAAAATCCAGGGCATTTTAGGTGCTTTTTTCGTCGATAGCGAATACAAAAGTTTTTTGCCGTTCGAACATATCGTTCGTCAATGCATTTTCAGGTAGTTCCTGGTTGAAGATTTTCTGCCACACATGTTTCCTCTGCAACGAAATGTCGACAGAATTAACCGTCCATTAATTTAATCCAGTTGGTCTAGCGAATCTTATCCGTTAAAGAGTGATAATCCTGGGTATCAGAACAAAATCAACGTGAAGCAGATTGGCATGTTCAATATGCTATCGACGTGAAATATATGCATACGTTAACGTAGCTAACATTTTTCAGCTACAATTTTAGCTCCAAAAAATTGAAGTTAATTGGCAATTAAACTTTGTTGATAAATGTTATCGACGTGAAAAGCATTTTATTTAAGGATAGTAGCATTTTTAAATTAAGCGTCTCATTTCGCCTATTTGTAAGAACTGAATTATGTTGTTTCTTGTTATCCTTCTCAGATCTGCCATTTATGTAGGGCAATTCTGCATTTCCGATAAATCTCGCTGAAGTTTCGAATCACGTTTCTAGGACACGGTCGTCAAATTGCCTCGCGTTTCCAAACCGACACGTTCACCATTTGTATAAAACGATTATAGATTTTTGGTAAATTCTATTGAAGTTTCGAAATCATTACTTGTTTCAGGACGGCCGCCAGATTTTCTCGCGTTCGTCATCACGATACTCATGATGCTGCTAATGGCGGCGGGGGTGAAGAAATCGCTGATATTCAACAATGTGCTGAACGCAATCAATCTCGCCGTCTGGGTCTTCGTCATGGCGGCGGGCATGTTTTACGTGGATTCCAGCAATTGGTCCGAGCACAACGGTTTCCTCCCCTACGGCTGGAGCGGGGTAAGTACGGCATACATAATCGACAGAATGTCTACCTATCGCGTAATTCTGCGTAAGGTTAAATGAGACTAGGAAACTTCACAAACGATAAGGCAATGACGTGAAATAATTGCGCATGAATATTAAAAAGTAACAAGGAGTATCGAACTCGAAGATATAAATTTGACGAGTTGTTAATTAAAACGTGAAAGTTTTATGATTTCGTTTAAAAACAGAAACGATATCTTGTTAATTTGCTTTACAAATTCCATATAAATAGTTTCAACACAAAGGATTGTCAAACAATGGTGATTCGCATGCTGCGTTATTAACGCCAGTAGCCTTTGTCGCACGGTTCTCAGCGCGGATAACGAAAAGAAAAAAAGCAATGAGTGGCTGGAGACAGGATGAAAAAGCCCTCTCGGCTGAAGCCCTCTCGACGTGTCTTTTTCCAGCTGCTTTCATAGGTCCGACCCCCTCGCCCTCGCACTCGTACCTTATGCCAGCAACAGACGCATACCGCTGTATTTTGATATTTATTTAAGATATTAAGAAAAACATCAGCTTCAAAATGAAAAGAGGAAGAGACGTATCGACGACAAAGCCAACTTTTAAAAACACTTTTATCTGTCGTTGCAATACATATTATATCGACCTTAGAAAATTAATAATAAAAATTGCTATACATACAGAATATTGAAATATTAATAATAAAACCCGAAAGGGACTGAATATTAAAAGAAAGCCGTACGCGCCTCGTCATCTTCCATACTCGTGCTCTCGTCTTATTGAGCAAGACAATCCTCTGAATTCTCGTAACGTGTAATGACGAGGGAAGATTCCGGGCAATCCGCGCGTAATTCCCGTCGCCCGAGACGCAAGGTCGCCATCGTCGTCGCCGTCGCAAGGTCCGGCCGAGGGATTCTCCGCCCGCGGCTTACGACAGTTATGCGGAACAATGGCAAACTTGTTGCACCGAGTCGGCCGGACAGATGTACCGAGAGAGGACAGCGATCGCGAAGAGGTAGAATGAAAACGTGTACCTCGTATCGCGAACGAATACAGGGCGAGACGAATAGAACGCGAAGCGACGCGACACGACGCAGCGACGGTAATGCCTGCGGCAATCGATAGCGCGAGATAGAGCCCTGGGATATCGGGACCGCCGTTCGGATGACTGTCGGGAGAAATAGAGAGAGGATCGGTGAAGAACGAGAGCTCGTGCACACTGCTCGAGTTTCTGAACGTGTTTGCACGTCGGGGGATGGTTATCTGCGGAGCCATTTTCAGATAACGCAGGAGAATCCGACTCGACTTAACGTAATTTAGCGTAAATCGATAGTACGATAATTGACCCCGAAAGTTATTTTCGTGTATTAAATGTTATTTATAATTTTTATAAAGAGAGAAAGTGAGATATATTGTATAATGATACGTGTAACAATGGGAAAAGTCTTCTGTTTATTAGGTATGTACGTACAAAAGAGAGAGAGAGAGAGAGAGGAAATTGTTCTGAAAGTGTAGAATACATGGATGAAGATTGTACTAATTGTAAGTACAATAGTGTATGTCAGCGATACGCATGTCGTGTACTTAACTGAAAATTGCTTGGAGGGTCAAGTAACGTGTAAATCATTAACGCGACACGATAGTATGAAAAAGATGTGCACATCGGCGAGAGCTGCTCCGCTCGGACCATCTCCCGTTTTGCCGCGCCAAGAATAATAATTCGTACGCTTCGCGCGATCCCAAGGGAAATAAATTAAAAACCTGTCCGAACCAGATTGCCTGCAAAAACAGATCCGGCAATCCTGGCGTTCCTCTCTCTCTCTCTCTCTTTCTTTCTTTTTCTCTCTTCCTCTCTCGTTTTGCGCCGTTGGCGTTTATATCGCGTCCGTTGCTGAAGAAAATTCGACGTGTTTCGCGATAGCGGCTCTGCGTGCACATTTGCTGCATCAGCATCAGACATTTAAATTCCCTTTAACACAATTTTTCATTTTGTTATGATACGAGAAGATAAGTAACACTCCGAGCTTAAATAACATGAATCTCTTTGCTCTTTACTTTTTTAAATTTGTAATTTTCTATTTACGTTGAAAATATGTTTCCTGTTTTCTCTCTCTTTTTCTCTTTCTTTCTCTCTCTCTAAGATTTTATTTTTATAAATAACAATTATAATTTTTAAAATATATTATTACGATTATTTATTTCTTATTAAAGAAATTAATTGTTTAATATTTTCTATCAGTATACATATTTATTTTTTATCATTTTATTATTTATTAGCATAATATTGTGATAAATATAATTCACAAAAATTTATGAAATGTTGCACCTTTGATAACATTTTTTCCCGATAAGATAACGACCATCATTTTATCTACTTTTGTGAGCGACTGTAGCCGATGTTATAGGATCCGGTAGAGCGACATTGTCCGCGATGACGCGCGATGCTGTAATATAACGACATGTATACTGTGTGCATTCGTACACGATATCGACCATTTTTGCGCGCATCTCGAGTGCCGGCCAAACCGCAGCCCGCCATTATTTCGCGCACTGTGCAAAACGTCAAGCTCTTTTTTTTTCAGCTTCATTCTGTTCCGTGGACAATCACCATATGACACGGATGTCACATTCGAATTAAAACGAATGGTGACCGAGCAGTCGACGGGGCTAGAAATTCATTTGTTTTATGGAGTAGCTTCGCGCGTAGTATTTTATCGCTCGTATTAATGCGTCGAATCTGCAGGCAGATAATTAATGATGTTTCCGTCAATTTGGGGCTTCAAGAAAAGTGATAGTGCTCTAACTTGATTTATTAAAGGAAACGTGAGACTGTCGTGACGTACAGTGCACCATCCGGATGTACATACATCCGTCCGTGTATCCGAAGATTTACATGAAATAATATCGTGCGGTTGCTCTCACTCGATAAATTCATCTACATACTGAATCAATAAATTTGATTTTTGGTTCGAAGACTCACGGTTGCCGCACAAATATTTAACCAGCTTATACAACGACCTAAATGTCTAATGACCTTTTATGATTTCAGCGAATTTTTCGCGTATCTTTTACGTACCTTACGCTCGCTTTAATTTTTCCACCGATATTGTTACTGCATGCATTACTAGTGGTAATTACGACGTGGAATTATCCCCGGGAATTATCTACGTCCGTTCACTTGGAATGAGTCTTTTCCGTATCGATAGTCCACGATATCGTCGTGCCGGGGCACGTGCCGGGGCGGTACCTTTGACTTTTACAGATCGCGATGCCTACGTGTCACACAGTTCGCGGAGCATCCTGTTCACGACAGGCCGGGCTGACTTGCCGCAACCGTTTAATCTCGCGACGACGGATCGACCTTACTCCCGTGATCGTATTACCGACGACGCGGTCGCTGAAATTAATGACTTGCAATTCTTTGCGAGACACGCGCGTCTCTTTCTTTGCGAAAGACACATGTACTTCTTTAAAAAGAAAAGTATGAGACACAGGACATAGAAGCATAAAAAGAGTATACAAAGAATAGAAGCATAAAAAAACTATACAAAGATACGTTTTAAATATTTATTCACTGTTGCATTTGTTATTTTAACAAATCTTTATTATCCTTACATCTTGGAATTATCGCACTAATATGTGAGACAGAAAATTCTGTTGCCGCAAAGTACAGAGGTCTCGTTTTTTATAACGAGGGCGCTGATGGAGAAATCAAAAGTCGCGGCGTAATGATTTTCTTTCTGTTAAATTACGCGTAAACTACGACTCCACCCCGTCTACCACAATTTACCTTTCGGTCCGTCAAATATTAACACAAGATCGACGCTGTGGAAAAGCGCGGGGACGGGGAGAAATCCGGCCGCCGTTTTCGCAAGGTGGAAACAAAAGGGCGAGACCCTTTTAGAGTGTTCCACAAACGAGGGTGCCGGGTTTCAGAGAAGATAGGCAGTTTGCGGTCGAGGCAGGGAACGGGAGGTGGACAAAACGGGAGCAACTCCGGTTTCTTTGCGAACCTCGCCTCTGCACCTCTTGCCCGCGTGCCCATTAAAGCCGATCCGGGGCGTCACGTACATACATCCTAAATCCGAATTCCACCCGAGAAACGTGGCATAATTTCGCCGGCGGACTATACGTAGCCGAAGTTAGGACCCGCACGAAAAGATGTATCACGGACATGTGAAAAGATGGAAAGATCCCCCTGAGGGCACCTCCCGCATCCGCATGATGGTAATTCCCGCAGTGAGCGCGGGAAAGATTCCGGGCCCCTTTGACATACGGTGCCTCGGTTGATGGGAGCATTACATATTTTCTGCGGATAAAACGCGCGTCTTCGGGATGCCTCATAAATATCCACTGATACGGGGAAAATGTAACGCATTGCGGCGAAATCACGGGTGCTTCTTATGTAAGATACGTCATCGTGAATAAATAAGAGAGTTCAGCGCGCATTATTCAACATGATAATTTAATATTTTCGGGTTAGAGATGGAAGATTACCGAATGAAAAGCAAATGAGGTGTAGAGGCTGCACGTAAGCAATTTTGTAATCTTCACAAAAGTATCGAGCGCGAAACAATTTTACTTGTAATTCAGATATTTCTTTCTGATTTTGTTTTATTATTCGCGCTTTTTTATATCAATCTTTATTTCTATTTTGATACTTGATAATTTTTTTTTATTTTCGCTCTCTTGGCCCTCTCCTTTTCTTTCGTTCAATTTGTTTATTGTTTACGTCTGTAGCTCTACCGATCTTTGAGCGCTCCATTTGCGGGCGCAATTCCCGTCGAAACCGGAGAATAAATCAATCAGACGAAATGTAATACGAGGATGCACCGGCTTTCTGGTGTGCTTGCTCTCACTGAAGATTTATTCCCTTCCTTCCGGTGCAATATACGTTTTCAGCCGCACCTCTACGTCGCGATATTTTCAAGAAAAATGTGAAGTTTCTCTGAAATTATTCATTCTTACTTGCCCACGAATATTCTACGTTTTATATAGAATAATAACTATATTTGTAATGAAAGCATGCCGGTGAAAGCATTTGCTGGATGCCGAAATGATCTTTTACATACTAAAATTATGTGATTGCAGTTTTCAAAGACTGAGTATATAAAGTATAAGATGAAATTTCGTTGAAATGCGCAGAGAATTTACTTCAAACATAGCTTCTTCTTTTTAAAATATTTCGACGAAGCATTCGCTCTAAATAGTTTATATCCGCTGAAATTGCGAAGGCGAGATGAGGGACGATGGCTCGTCGGTGAGAAGAGTGAGATCGTCGGTCTGTTAATGCATAACGACATACCTCGTTACAGCATTTTTTAATTTACTTGCTTATGGCGACTTAGTGTTCAGCGGAACGTAATTTACTTGGAAAAGGAAACTAATTCCTCGACAATGGACGACCATAAATTACTGTTTCCCCTTTTATCTCAAAATCTACCTCTTTTTCGCAACTGAAAAAGATATCGCGTAGGGAAGCATAAAGATTAGACTTCAGTCTATAAATTGGAATTAAAATGACACTTTTCTCTCTACATCGCGCATTAAAACATTCGTAAGTCAAAATATTAACGCTTCGTTTGTTGAACGTATTGTTTCTTTCAATTACTCGTTAATTATGTAACGTGCAGATGAAACAAATTATTCTCCGGCGTGAAGCAATATTTAGAGTTAGTCAAGTTCTGCGCGATGTAAAAGATGAAGGGATAAACGTGGCAAAAGCCAACAGGGTCAGCTGTCGCGCTGAAAGATTCACGAGCTTCCTTAAGAGCCTTTTCCCGTGTTCTCTTTCAATGTCCTACGCTTTACTGCTCATACATCGCCTTATAAAATCCGACCGTGTTCATTCTATTTCTTATCCTTTACGAAAGTGGAACATTTCCTCCTCGGGTAATTAACTCGAAACGCGATTTCGCCGTCGAAAACGTCGACGACAGCGATTTTCAGAAGTTGAGTGAACACTCGTATTACATCGCGCGCGCGCGTAATTTTGTTTGTATAAATTTCTTTATTTTCGAAAACAATCTATCTTTCAACGCTCGGCATCGCTCGGAATGCCTTTGCAGCGAAGTTATGCGGTGCACGGTCTTGCATATCACCACGATTTGAAAACTCCGATCTCTCTCCCTCCCCCCGTGCCTTCCCCCGCGGAAATGGAACGTTTTTAATCCGGATAATTAATTTAAAACGCAAGTTCCGTCAAAGAACAACGGCGACGCTAGTTTCTGAAAGTTGGAAAGAACGTCCGAGCGTAACGGTCGTCCCGTGCGCCCGTCATTATAATTCCTTTGTTTCCGCAAGAAACTCGCGCACCGATAACGCTTTTCGCGGCAAACGTTCAGCATTGTTCGAGGTAGCAGTCGGCGCGCGCGACTTCTTTGCTCCCCCAGACTAATGGAGTTTCGAGGCTAAATTTCTCGGATTTCTCATATCTCGTTGGAGTATTTGAGCGGCATATTTGCGAAGAGTCTTCGCGCGCGAAGCCGGCGCCCGTCTGATCTTTAGTCGCGATTTAACACGCACGCTCTTGTGCAACACGTCCGCACGTGGGCGCGGCGATGAAAGTGCATAGGGGATATAGCGGAAACGGGGATATACCAGTTATACAACGCCCACCCTTCGCCGCTTGCGAAAATTCATGTCACCTTGTCCGAAACTCTACCGCATAATCTCTTTCGTCCGATCCTACGCTTCCGCTGCGAATTTAAATTTCAGCATTTCCATCCGGTGACCTTTGGCTCTTCCTCCCTCTGTCTCTTCCGGTTTCACCCTCTTTCTCTCTTTACTTCCTTTCAGATAATTAAATTAACTAACAGAAAGAGAGAGAGAGAGAGAGAGAGAGAGAGAGGGGGGAGGGAGTGGCGCTGTTTCCGAATCGATCAAAATTTTTCTTAACGTTAAAGCGTGTGATTGCGATATTTTGCAGATCTCTTTATTTTTTTAACCAGAGTTTTAAATGCACGAGTGCACTGAAACACGAATGAATAAGTAATTTTTTTCTGTAGTAACCGACTGTATACCGATTATTAAAACAACGTCGTCTCAATCTTGCTTTCTCGGAGCTTATCAGAAATTCATAAGCGCAAGCAGAGGTGAAATATGTAAACGCTTTAATATTACATTCAAAAGGCGACACTTGCAGCAAATCTGCGGGCGACGGAGGGGGTCGCGATGATAGCTGCAAAGCGACTAACGTCGTACAGCAAACAATTAGCTATTCTTATCGATCTTTAATTAATTACTTTATACGCGCTCTCGTAATCGGCGCTGTTATTACATTAAACGGTACGCCGACGCGAATACCGTGTATCAATACGAAGTGGATTCTACGGTTGAATTTTACGGTTCAGTAAAAGCGCTATGACATTTACCTATAAAGGGCCGTGGCTCCGTTTGAGCGTGCAATGCTCGATTTTCCATCTCGGATTTCCGTCAGATATCTTATTTTAGCTCTTTATCGTATTTCGGTGTCCGATCAGTCTCCGTCGCGGAATATACTCTCTGTCCGACTCTGTGAAAAAGCAAATCTCTCTTCCCCGTCAGGTTTTCACCGGCGCGGCGACGTGTTTCTACGCTTTCATCGGCTTCGACATAATAGCCACCACCGGCGAGGAGGCGACGAATCCGAAGAGAAGTATCCCCCTCGCCATCGTCACGTCGTTGATCATAATTCTCGTCGCTTACGTCACCAGCAGCATGGTCTTGACGCTGATCGGTGAGTAGCCCATTAACGATCGTCGAGCGTTTGTTGGTCCCTCATTGATAGAAACGCGCACCTATTCTCGTCACGCACTCAAAAAAAATTATTTTGATATACATAGAATCCTCTAATCTTAGAGGATTTTACTCTTATATATGGCCTCAAAAGGTCTTCAATATAATTTGAAATTTGATCTGAAATCAAGAGAAAAATAGTACAATGATATTCTTCACTTTATTGAAAGAGGAATATGAAAGAGAAATATGTTTGTTGTAAAACAGTAAGCTTAGAATATGAGATTATGGGAAAAATCAATTTGAACGTACAAAACTTTTCTTTGGGTGCGTACTCACGAGGGACACGTGTTCGCTCTTTTTGATTTTGTCAGTGGTTGTGTTTTCGCGTCCATTTCTGAAATTCGAATAACTATTGATGCAAGACGCAGCAGAGCGACTTTAGGATTACACATCTTTTTAATCGTAATCAGCCACTTCCATCTCGTATGATATTCGATTTTATCACGATTCCAAATTGTAACGGTGCTCAGCGAAACAATGGAGAATAAAATTATTATGAAGCTTGTTCGCAAATGAGAGTTGTTGAAATTTTGGTCTATTGTATCAGGTACATTATTGTTGCATTTCATGTAAAATCGTTACTATTAACATATTGATTGCGGGGTGAAACTTGCCGAGTAAACTCGAATTTACGTGGGACGATCGTATCGTAGCGGAACGGAAGGGCTACCGTTGCAATGCAAGCTCCCAGCACGTATATTCGTGTAACTCGTGTTTCAGTTCCGTACGATCAGGTTGATCAGGATTCGGCGTTGGTGGAGATGTTCGGCCAAGTTGGGGCCTACAAGTGCAAATACATCGTCGCGGTCGGTGCGCTGGCGGGCCTGACGGTCTCCATGTTCGGCAGCATGTTTCCGATGCCTAGAATAGTCTACGCGATGGCACAGGATGGCCTTATATTTCGGTAATGATCAAGACGCAGGGTAACGCCGAACGTTGAATCGGCGATGAGAGGAAGCTAAGAAGAGTTGAGACGAAGATGTAAACTTCCGGATTAAAGTTTAATATACACATTTTGGTTCTGCAGGAGCCTCAGCCAAGTTTGGCCGGCGACTGGCACTCCCGCAATTGCAACTCTAACTTCCGGCATGGCTGCCGCTTTCGCTGCGCTGCTGATTCAGCTGGAGGTGTTGGTAGAAATGATGTCGATCGGTAAGACGTTATTTAGAATGATATCTCATAGTTTATCGTAAAATAAATTTTGGAGATAAGTAGAATATACAACTTTTTTATCATACTTATTGATTATCTTTCAGAAAAAAATTATTAATTATAGCAATGTAATTAAATCATTATTGTCTAATCCACGAATAAATTAATAAATATCTTTCAATAATTAAAAGATAATATTTGAAAGATTTCATTTCTTTATACATATATGACAGCTAATAATCAATAATATTAAAAAATTCTAATTATGCAATTATTTTGAAAACTGCAGATATATACAATATATATATATTTTTTAAGCTTTATTTTATACAAATCAACAATGCATCGTCAATATAAAATCGTGTGTAATAAAATCCCGATAGTTGAATCTTCGTTAGAATAAATTTTGCTTCTTCCATGTTTACAATTCAGTTTCCTGTTACCATGGACCTGTATGCATATTTTACGTTCATCAAGTATTAAAACTGTCACACGAATTGAGTTATATTGAAATAACACGGTAAATGCTGGAAAGAATCACGTTTAAGTTTTCATTTGCGGTTTAATACTGCAGGTACCTTGCTGGCGTACACTCTAGTGTCTACGTGTGTGCTGATATTGCGGTACCAGCCACATTCGACGAATCTGGTCGAATTGCTGCCGCAGAGTCTGCGGACGCCGTGTCGATCGCCCACGAAGGAGACGCAGGGGAATGGCCAAGTGGCTTACGGCAAAGAGCTCAGGCCCGATCAGCTTACGACCGCGTTGAACTCGGTACAGACATCTCAGTCGGAGCTTACAGCCGCCAACAACGGGCAGCGTATCACGGTAAGATGTGCTTGCGTAAAAAAGAAAAACGACGGAACAGCCCTCATCGTTCGTCGTGTAATTGAAGAAACTACCTTTTTGTCCCTACAGGAAAATAAGATTTTTTCCCCTCGATTTCGTTAATTCTCGTTTTCGTGTAGCTCCGTTTCGGCAGTTATTTGCACGCGTTTCTGTACTTGGCATTTTCTCCGAGTTAAATAATTTCCGACATTTATTCGCCGTAAATGTCGCTTTTTAAGAATTTCTCGCAAGATTTTCTCTCTTTTTTCTCTCTCGCTTAATTTTTTTTCCTTATATTTCGATACAGTGGAAGATTTATTTATGAAGCGAGGTTTGTCTCTTTCTCCATAAAAAATTTCAAGATAACGGCATTCCAGTCTTTTTCCCTTTTCACGGAATTTCTTTCCCGGTTGCTATGTCGACGAATAAAATTGGATCAACCGCGTAGCGGACTGCAGAAATGGACTAAGGCGAGATTGCGCAATTTTGAAATTAGCGTCGCGCCGTTCCAGGTGCGGCGGGTAAGGAGGTGCAACAGCTCGTCGCCGGATTCAGACGACACGTACGGCGGCGAGGAAGACGAGGTCGGATTGGGTAAGGACGATCAGTATCTCGTCAGCGACCGAACGGAGAATAAATTCTACGGCAGCGTGCACGCGGCTGCGGCCGCCTCGAGTTGCAGTAGCGCTCATCAATATCCCGGAAACACGCCGATCATAGGGCCACCGTTGAATTATCTACAGCGTCGGCTGCAGGTAATAATCAGTAATGGAAAAGCGATGGCGGAATAAGATCATCATCCTAGTTGTAGTATATTCAACAAACGATGAGACCTTGTTTCATCGAAATTCGATTGTTATTTATCCAGAACGAATGACTTTTTGTTTGGCATTAAAATTTCTTATAATATTTAATGCTCTAAATATATAAACATCTTTACTTCACTAATAAAGTCTTCTCTCAACGCGAAAGAAAGAGAATCAGAACTATTATTAAGATATGATATTATTAAGATATGATATTATTAAGATATGACATTTTCAAAGCCAAATTTAGAAAATTCCTTTATTCTACTTACTTAATTTAAGAATTTAATATAATTGATAAATCCAGGAGAAGAAACTTCTCTTCTCTAAGAGCTAAAGTTTCTGACACATTTAGTTAATCGATGTTTGAAGTGCAGATAATGAATAAAATTTTGGTTTATGTTATTGAATTTGGAATTATATTATCGATTATTGTCCTAATTTTTACATGTAAGAAATTGCACATAAAATATTCCGTAGCCTAAGAATACTGCGACTATAACGAAACTAATAAATCGTGACACTTCGTAGGCGGCGCAGTATCTTTGTCCTGCTATATTCCCGTGGGTAGACAGAGGTCCTGCGACAGAGGCGTCAGGACGTTACGTCATGAAGCTCGTTGGGATCTTATATTTCTTGATCCTTATTTTTGACTTGATTATCGTCTGTGAGATGGGTGAGGAATTTATGCTGCTTTTAATGTATTGAAATAAATACAGTTATTTGTGAAATTAATCAAATATTCCATAAAATATGTATTTTGATACAATGAGAGGAAAAGAATGTGTATGTAATAAATATTTAACTCGTATAATATTAAAAGAATGTAGTTTCGAAACATAATATTCCAAATAATTCTGAACAATTAATTTTATTTACTTGATTAATTTCACGTAAACGTATCTCGATCGATATAATTCACATTTCTCTTCTTTCAGGTAATATGGGAACATTTACAACGATACTACTATTCTTATTTCTCTTTGCCATAATCGGTATACTTCTCGTCATCAGTAGAAAGCCGCAAAATAGGTAGGGTTATTCGAGCGTGATCCCGCAATCTCGCGTAATTCGCAAACTACGAAGCGTATTCATCCGTGAAATGGTTATTTAACGATCTAAGTGTTAACTCCCTGCACTTCCCTTTTTGTTTCAGGAGCAGCGTAATGTTCATGACTCCAGGCTTACCCTTCGTCCCTGCGATCGCCGTTACCGTCAACATTTATCTCATTTTCAAGCTCAGCATCCTCACCCTGGTTAGGTTCACGGTCTGGATGACTCTCGGTACAAATTTATATTCACGTTAAATATAATAAATTTTTGTATACTAACCATAAACGGAGAAATTTCTGAGCAAAAGCGCGATTTGATGACTCGATTAAACCTATTTTCTTCATCCGATTTAAGCGAAATGATAACATTTTTATTTTTCTTATTGCTTCCTGCGAATCTCACGATCAGCCGAAACAATGCTCTTTGTATCTGCCATCAGGTTTCATCATGTACTTCCAGTACGGTATCAAGAACAGCAGTCTGGAGGAAGCGAACCCGTCGGAGAACGTCGACGATATTGTCGTCGGCAGCACGGCCGGCAACATCGAGCTGACCGTGACCGATCATCACCAGCGGCAACAGCAGAAGCAGTACACGCCGGACTGCAGCATCTACGAGAGTCAGCAGCTGGACGTGTTCGGCCAGCCGGTGTTCGGCAGCACGAACTTCGGCGGCACGCCGAACCAGCAGCAGCACATCGGCGGTCATCAGCAGAGACAAGCGGGGTCGGCGGGGAGCGGCCGCCGCATCGACCAAACCGCGTCAACGACGGGCAAGAACCTGTTCATCGATCAGGATAGCTTCCCCTCCTGGGACGATTGAAGAACACCGCGCGCGGTACCGAGAACGAATATTAATGTATACTGAACACACGGAGAGGGGAAGAGAGAAAGATATTATTACTACTACATACACCTGACACGTTTGCGCGCGCGCATGCGACTGGCATCGGATGATTACCGGTGAAATCAGACCCCACGGAGATCACGGCGGTTTTGAGTTCGAGCTTGGAGACGAGAGGTCCTTTCAGCGCGCGACGAGCTGTCGACGATTATTGAGAGTTCAATGCACTTGAAAAGATCATTTTGAGAAACGAGACAGATTATCCAGAATTAATTTCGGACGAAAGGAAAAAAAATAAGTTAAACTGCGGTTGGAATTAAATCGCTGATCCTTTAGACTTCTTTCGGACTCTCTTTTTCTTGAGAAGGAAACTTACTTCAGCGTCAGCATTAATATTTTTTTGTAATTGCGCTTCTTTCTTTGGAGGTAAGTTTTATTATTCTTTTACATTTTTCATTTCTAAGTTTTAATTTTACGAGAGTTTGCGCTCGTTGATACAGTTATAAGATGATTATAAAAAATAAGTCGATCACTTTGAAGATACCGTTGACGCTCGATCGTCTGCTCGAAAGTTTCATCTTTCCTTACGAAGTACGCGACGGAGATCGTCGGAGAGAGATTTGGTGACGTAAACGAGAAGACCAAGAATACCGCGATACTCCGGGGATCGGACTTGTTGACTACTATTTGGGACGAATGTAGCAAATAATTTTGCGGCAATATTTATTATCCTAGTTGTATAGTACCGTCGTTGATGAGGTCATAGGCGAAAAGAGGGTTGGGGATGGAAACGGAACAACGGGTCGGGAGAACAAGGGCTGCGGGAAAGAGGGAGGAAAGGGAGGTAACGCAGGGAGAAAGATGAAGAGACCATTACCATTATTAGTATAAGGCGAAACTTGTGTTTTCCAAGAGAGCGTTCTAACTGCTAATATAAGTTCAAATTTATCGCTAGTCTGCGAATGGGAAACGAGTGCGAGATGAGAATGAGGTGTGTTGTCGGAGCGAGAGGACGAATGAAAAACAGCAGTGAGAATGCGAAAGAAAGAAAGAGAGAGAAAGCGAGAAGAGCGTGACAAAGTAGAAAAAAGAGTGAGGCGTGCCTGAGAGAATAATGAATAAGAAAAGAGTATGTTCGAGAGAGAGAGAGAGAGAGAGAGAGAGAGAGAGAGAGAGAATCCGTAGAAGAGAATACTTTAATGAAAAAAAAGGAAAAAATAAGAAAAACGTCATCTTTTGCCTAACTTTAGTCTTTCCCAAAAAGAAGAAAAAAAAAAGAAGTTTAGTCTAATCGTATATTATAATCGTATATCTAAGCTTACTACAATACTTACATACGTCTTACCTCGAATAAACCCTTTGATTATTAATTTACACGCAATTTGTATAAATTATCTAGACTTTAAGCGCGCGTCGCCTCCCAACGAAGGATTGAGAGCGAGTACGATTAATTAAGCTCGCTCGTAGAATGATTAAATATATCGAAAAGAATCGGGCATTTACTTTCCGAAATCGAGGAAAACTCTGATCTTGTGTTTGTTAATTGGCATCTATTCCCCCAGCTCTGTTTATTTCGAGGACCAGAAAATCAATTTCTCATCCGTGATCCGGAGATAAATTTTAAAGAGAGCAGAAAGTAGAAAAGCTAGATGGTTTAGTTTTAGAAACGAGTTCTCCTCTCGATCGACCTTACAAATTCGTCCAATTTCTTGCGGAACTAACAATAAGACGTCGGAGGTGGTGCGGGAGACGACGCGAGGGATAAGATTTCGTTTTCGTGTACATATTCTTCGGTGTTTCGAGACAACCCGTTTCTCCGTACGTACGTGCACAAGTCCATTGTGCTTCTCTGTCCGCTAGTGTGTTCCGCGCGATGAATCGAGGATAGCCTTCGATACTCCCGAGTAATTACGGTCGGGAGGATGCGCGACCGCGTGTCTCCGATACGAGCGGATGTATGCTGCCGAGCGTCGCCGCGATTACTTATTCACGCCACGAGTCGCGTCCCAATTAGTCCTCGGGGTCGAGGTAATTCGAGACAACCGAGGGTACGTGCTGTATACCGAGGTGATCCTCGCTTTAATCTCTCAATTATTCCCTTTGTTAATACCCATCTCGTTCGCGTTATCAATTCCGAGAGATCAATCGCGATGATTGACCGTCGCAGAGTAATCGGCCAAGTCGGCCATCCCGAGCGGAGCGAGAAGTCGCGACATGCGACTGCAATGCGAAGAGAGTCATAAACGCGGAATGCGCGATCGATTGCGCATTGCGGAACAATCGAGTAAATGCGAAAAGTCGCTGGAAATTTATCGCGAGACCGAGCCGCCCGTTCGAGTTACGTAGCGCATGGCTTTGGCACAAATAAACTTTCGTTACTTTGAGACTCGGATTTTGTTTCCTCACGAAAACCGTGTAGAGCCACGCAGCAGGTATCCTCGCGTATTTCGCTCGTAACGGAGACACGCGTCGTGCATACTATTCGACATTCGATCGTGCATCTTCCAGGCGAGCGTCGGCGCGTCGCGACGCGCCGCGCCGGCCGCTCGAACGTTGGGCGAGGTCGTTGGCAGGTACGACGACCGCCCGCTCCCCGCGTTCGCTTTCGCGAAGCATTTCTTCTCGTATCTGTATTTACTTTCGTCCAGCTGCTCCGCCACTTTTACCACTCCGTTAGGATCGCCCGCATTTCCGTGTGCGGAAGTCGTCCCGCGGCTCTCGAGTCGCCCAGTATTCCGCGTCCCTTTCTCACTTTAACGACGAATTCGACGACGAGGCAACAGTAGGGAGGGCTCAGGGTGCTGACGATCGACAGACTACGCTTCGAACAAGATTCTTTCGATTACATTGTTGTTGATTATGAGATTGTGATTATTGAGAAACGTCAGTGTTTGAGAAGAGAAAGGAAAACGGTCGTTGGAGGAAATGAAAATTTTTAACGTGTATACGCGCGTGATATTTCCAATTTTTATTGTAGAAATTCGCGTCTATTGCAACTCGTATATCTCATTTAGCGCACTAAAAGCGAGTTTGTTCGAATAGCCGATCGTTTACTCTGATCCCCCTTTAGTTTATCGCGCACGGGTCTCTCAGCGGAACCGGTGGGATCCTGATTAATCTCGCGAGGAAAGAGGAAAAAAAAATATATATATACACACACATATCTATATATACACAAATATATATACACATGTACTCTCTGTGATCGAAACACTGTATATCTCTAACGACGACGGTAAACGTCGATCGTTTCGCGTTCCAAGCGTAAAATTGATTCGAGGATCGAAAGGGGAGATACTCGACACGCTACAGGGGCAGGTCGAGAGCTTGGTTCTCGCTTTTTATTCTCTTACATATCGATCGGGGGTGATCCTTTCACACATATCAGTCCTGCACACATTCGCGGGGCGCGATAGTCGCGGAAACGTCGCGTGATCGCAAAGTTGGCCTACGCCACCGCGTACGTCAACGACGCGCGTTCCGCGGAATACGTGTAGCACTTTATACGTAGAATACTTTCTACGAGACTGTTCGATTTTTTAGGTGATATATATCAGGGAGGTCGTAAATTCGCATCTACGCTCGCGGTCACGATATTAATTAGCTTTAGAGTCCGTCATCTGAAATAAAATGTCGTATCTTTCTCCCCACTTTTTCATTAAAATTCGATCGAAACTCTGGAGTCAACGTATTAAACTCTTTAATGGAATTTTAACCTAATTAAATGGAGTTTCGACGTAAAGTTAAAATATTTAATGCTCGAGAATTGCGTCCAAAGTTAAAGCTGCAAGAGAAAATTAAATGGCCAAATATTCTGGTCGAACTTTTAGAACTGGGCGGAGCGTAGACGCGAATTTCGCAATGCGATATGCAATACATCTGTTGCTTTTCTTTTTATCTTGATCCTCTACCCCTGTAATAATGTCGTGGATATCTTAGGAAACTGCTTAACTGCAGTGAGTTTACGTCACCGCGAGAACCCAAAATTTGCATCATAAATCTTACGCGATTTATAATTTGATGTATTTACATGACACTTTTCTGAAACGAAGCACAAAGTTTAGCCGTTATGTATATAATATGCATATGTACAATGGATTGAAAAATATTGTTGAGCAACTTCGAAAATATATCTAACATCTATCCAACGTCGAAAAAAACGCGCTTTTGAAATAAAATTAACGATTAAGGCACGTCTTCTCTCGGTGACGTAATGCATATTGCGATCTGTAGGCAAAAATACTCTGGATATCCGTTCTGTTTGTCATAGAATCGTGCTATCGCGATCCTCGACAGACGGGAGTTTACTCTGTGAAAGAACAGTGCCTGTACACATCTCTCCAGACGTTAGACGAGACGTTAGAGATCCCTTCCTTGAAACGGACAAAAATACATGGCGGTTGAAAGGGCGAAGCTGACGAAGGAGCTATGTAGCGTGTTCAGATTTGTTTAATTTTATTTGTTTATTTATTATTTAATCCAATTCCCCTAATTTCTTATTTATTTTATTAATTAATTTAATTTTAATTCTTTAAATCTCTTTAAATTTAATTTATTAAATTAAAATTCTTAAAATTCTTTAAATTTAATTTATTTAAATCTCATTAAAAGTCGGTTGTAAAAATTTGTAAAAATTACATTTCGAAAGTTACAAAAATATTGTGTAGTTTTTATTAGGAAGAAAAATGACTGAAAAGTAATTTCTTTTAATCGATATCTTTTCCCAAATCTATTCAATTGAATTTTAAACTCGGTGATAAATGTGTTAAAATTTCACGAATGGCATAGCTTCCTCGTATTCTTTAGCCTGTCAAATTAAATATACTATCTATGCGAGTAATACTGTTAGCAAGTAAGTCCATTGAGATTACATGTATCGATGTATCTCAGGAGGACCACTTGCGAGGCTAGCAGAACGACGAGAAGGACGCGGCGTTTTACTCTTTGCCCTTTTAGTTAGTCTTTCGTATTCTTAGATAGGAGGAAATGGCCTATTGCACAAGGTGGCGGGTCGACGTCGGTTGAGGTACAAACCGCAAAGTAGAATTTAAATTGGAGGCCGGTAAAAAAATCTCTGCCTCTTAAAGGAAAAGCTAAAGTGATTCTGTGAACGACGTAAAAGTCATTCGCAGAATGTCCGGGGAATTAGGATATCTATCAAACATCTTTACCGGACGTTTAATTTGACGAGGTTTTGTATCGAGATCGATGGATCCCGCGCAGATGTCACGTGTGTACCTTGAAGTCGCAGTAACTCACTGCGGAATACCTTGAGAGTTTCGACGGCTGTAAGTTGAAAGTATTAGCTCCCGCCAGGAGACACGACGCGGAGAAATATCGCACTTTCAGTCGAAGAACGACACCTGCGAATGCGCTGCGAATGCGCTGCGAAATCGCTGTTTGTCTTTTTTTTTTTGTGAGAGAGATAATCTCCAATATGGTACGAGATGAGAGAACGATGTAATCGATGGCACTATTGTTGTGCATATACCTGGCAATAGCAAACGATTTAAATAATTATTTAATTCCCTCTCTAAATGCGATTTGTGAAAAATCGACTTGTGATACTCGCGATAATTCTCCTTCTCTTTTCCGTTGGAAGTGCGATATGATAACGATAGAATAAGCGATCATCAACTGAAAAGCAATTTCGATTTATAATTGCGAGCGCGTACTCGTATAAATGTGCGAATGTAAGGCTAACGAGAATATACGTTCTCTGTAAAAGTGACGCACTAAGAATGACAGGGATCTAAGAGTCACTTTATCTTATAACGAGATTAATTTTATGGAATACAATGTAATAATACAGTTCTATACAAATGTTGAGCAATGTCGACACTGCGAATGTGCAAATCAGTGCAGAAATGATTTATTTTCTATTTTCCCTTCTCTAAATCTTGGTTCTGCGAACAGATGAAAATGCAGGGAGATTGTATCATGCCCTCGTCATTCTACGCAACCGAATATCTCGTATGTGTGCAACGGTTCGTGTACGACAGCGTCGACGCAATTTGTTCCGGAGGTTGCATCCGACGCGTTGCGCATTGTTAATACCTTCGACATGAACGTGAGCGAACATTGCCAAAAATGGGCGGTATTAATATTAAATTAACTGGTAGTGATTTCAATCTCCTACGCGGTAAGCAGTTTCGCGGCGCTGTAACACGCGCCTCGCACAATTCCACGTGCGCGACCCCAACGTCGGATTTGCAAGAGTGCATCATTCCTGCGTCACCTCGGGCGGATCGATCCGCGCGAATGACCCAGGAAGATCGCGAGTTCTCGGGGAGGAAAGCCGCACCGACGATTAACACGCATCGTCCGGAAAAATGGAAATGCAAAAGCGTCCCTTAACGTCAGGAATTCCACGAGAATTTTTCTCGTTTGCCGGGAAAACCCAGATATAAAAAAAAAAAGAATCTTTCTTGTCCTGAATAGAAATAGAGAAAAAGAAGGAGAGAAAGGGAAAGAGCATAAAAAAGGAAAAGTATGAGAAAGAAACAGTGAGAGAAAGAAAGAGAGCGAAAGTGCGAAAGAGCGCGAGAGAGAGAGGGAGAGAAAGAATGAGAGTGAATGATGCATGTGCGTGTCGATATAATTTTTTTTTTTCTCGGGACAGTCGGGTGGTGGGCACTCGAGGTATCTCGGGAAGATATATGCGCACGAGAAGGACAGAATTTTCCATGTAATATATATACCCTTACGTAAACTATATACGTTGTTTAATATTGATAAGGATCAAAAATAAAAGTGATTATTCAAAAGCTAAAGTGGAGTAGGTACGATGTCATTCATTATTTTCCAGACGTATATGAAATATATCTCCAATAATCCTCGTCATCATTAATACAGATCACTATATCCGTCTGTATTGAGCAGATTTACATAATTTATATCATTTCTCTGTTTATTTCTTCAGAGTTACTCAGAGTTTTTGTGAATGTATTACGTGATATATTATTTAAATATTTCTTGTGTATTTCCTCTCCCGCATGCGATAATAAATATATAACTGCAGCGCATTAATGAATATAAAATTAGAAATAAAAGGAAGACAAAGGCTAACGTGGGATATACGCAAGATTAGATAGGCGTGATAAAAACAAACTTCGATAAACACATAACGGTGATGCAAGTAGTCTCAATCTACAAGATAAATTAAACTAAGGAAAACAAACTATTTTTAATCTTGTAGCACTTGCATGGGAAGCCGCGAAAGAATTGTTATATGATATTTTGAAAATACTGTGGATAGTCCGATCTGTAGCTTCTTTTCTGAATATAACGATATTTACTTGATCCACTAGATCAGATCGAGCGCAAGAAAGAAGTAATATAGCAAAGAAATGGAGCAAAGTAGTAGCAATCGATTGTTGTCAGACAATCCGCGTGATGCTGCCAGTAGTTATCGACCATCATTAGGCAGACGACGTTTTTGAAGCTCATTTTAAATTTTAGCTTAAAATTAAAATTAAAATTTTAACTTAATTTAAATTAAATTAAGTTAAAATTAATTTAAATTAAATTTAAAATTAGGTAAGGAAAATTTTAATTAAATGAAAAATTTTAATTAAACTTAAATTTAAATAGCTTACTTTAATATATTTGTGGGGGTAGAAATTTCTCATTATTATATAATGAAATACATAATTTTTTTAAAGATTTAAGATTAAAAAATTTTTAATTCTTTAATTTTTTTCGATAACTTAACGAAACTGTCAAAACTGTCACAATAGAATATAACTTATGTATACGGTATTATATTATATTTATGTCTACGCTATTTTTACATACTTTGTAACTTTTTAAAAAGTAAAGCAAAAAAATTATTTTTAAAAGCAAAAAATAGCAAAAAATTAGCAAATAATTCTCATGTCTCTTACTGGTTACGTTCTGATAATTTGTCTTAGATAACTTAATATCCCTACTTGTATATTAAGCTATCTGAACCAAATCATCATAATGTAACAAATAAGATAATTATTTAATTCAAATATGAAAATTATTTGCTAATTTTTTAAAACTAATCTTTTTGTTTTAGTTTTCAAAAAGAGAGGTTCGATAGCTTAATATTAAGTATCTTTTTAAAAAGTGAAGTAAAAAAATGATTTTTAAAAGCACAAAATAGCAAAATATTAGGCATATTTTTATGTCTTACTCTCGAAATACGGAGTGAGCTAAATGAGAAAACCAATCAGCACCGCGGAAAAAATATACAATACTTCGAGACTTTTGAGTGTCGATTTAATACGTTTTTTGTAAGAGTGAATTATTGGATATTTATAAGAAATTTTAATAATGTTTATAATTTGCATCAATTTTCTATTTTAAAGTTCGATGCAAATTATTTACAACTTTTTTAATTATTTTGTTTCATTTCATTTACAACTTATTATGCTATGTACTTTAACGTATTTTAATATCTAATATTTACATATACAATATTTTAATTTTTCAATTTCACGTCTTTTATATTACAGGATTCATAAAATTAGAAAAAAATATAATCATAATATCCAAAATTATAGTGTATAAAATGAATAAACTTTTCCAATAATTGTATACAGATCTTCATTCTTTGTTGATCAATTTTGCAAAATATTCGTATCTCAATCATAATAAAAAATCGACCGCATAAAATTCTGTCCTGGAAATTCCTGACTCATCGAATCTAATGTATTATTACATGTCGCAATATGCGGAATTATCGCGCAGTGACATGCGAAATATTCGAGGAATTGCCGTCACTACGTGATGTAATCAGATATTGACCGCACACGTCACACGAGGTAAAAGCCCACTAGATGTCCACCTTCCACATTCGAAGCAACTTGTTCTCGTCGGTACGAGGAAAATGTCAAGGCTCCATTCCGCGGAGCTCACGAAGCGAGATGCTCTTCTCCTCCGGTATGCAAACATTCGTGTTTTTCGTCTTTTTCAGTGGCTTGAAGCGGAAACAAAAGAAAAATCAAGAGAACGTTTAGAAAAATTTCATTATGTTTCTTCAAGAAAAATAGAACTTTATTTACATTTTCTTCTAGAAACAAAAGAGAAAAAGAAATTATAAAGAGAAGTGTGTAATAAAAATAATTTTTGATAATATATAACGAATGCTAATAATAAGTGAATCTTCTCAATTAAACAAAGATTAAAATTCAATTTTGCTAAAATTAAATATTTTGACTCATATTTCTTTTATATAAAAGATGCTTAAAATCGCAAACATAAGTGCCATGTTAGGTACAAATTATGTATTCATGTTACAACTTCGTTGAATTGTAATAGCACCCTGACAATAATTCTTTATGTAAATTACATTTACGCACCAATCTGCGCAATTATATTGCCGCGTATAAATTATGCAGACAAACACAGTGTGCGCATAAACCAGCATCTAAATGCGTGGCGCGTTAGCGCGCTGCTCTTTATTGGATGTAAGATCGACTCGACTTCTCGGCGATTCTCGTTTCGACGAGATAGACAAGGCTGGTTGCGGATGACATTTATCTCCCTTTGTCCTGACATTCAAATCTAAGCCAGCGAGCCTCCAATTCCAGGATACTGTAAACGGATACAGTATCGGTGTTAAAGTACATAAACAAAAAAATTACAGTATTTAGGAAATCACGTAAAATTTTATTTGACATATCTACGTCGATCTTTCTCCCAAAATAAATTCTATTTTATATGTCTGAAAGTATTATTGACTGTTATCAGAATTTAATGTCAAATAAAATCACAGGTCTAATGCAATTAATTTTAAACGGCGCATCACGCGCTGACGGGCTGCCATCGATCGTGTTCTCACTTCGTGCTGCATGCCAAGTGGAGATAGAACGCAGGATGAATGAATCGTTTGTAACAGGGCGACGTGTCGGCTTTTCGGTTATGGACGGACGTTAAAATCCTTTTACTTTGAGAAGAAGACGCGCGGAATAATTTTCACCGGCGAATGAAGATGCGGCTGTCTTCTCCCGCTCTCTCATCCGCGCACGAAGATGATAAAAGCACGCCGGGCGAAGGCGGCGCATCGTAGTCTTCCTTTCGGGATCGGGCCAGAAAGAACGTGGACATTTCAACGACGAGTCCGATTTCGACGGGATGGCCTCGAAACCGATCGTCAATCTGCTAATCGCCTGCGGCGTTCTCGCCGCGACAACGTGTGAGTAAAAATTTACCCTGCGGCCTGCGGTGTTTTCTCGTGCGAGAAAGTGAAATACCGTCGTCCGTTCGCTAATTTCAAAGAAGCAAAACGAGCAGAGGATTATCGTCGTTTTTGTCGTGCTGATTCTAGAAGTAGTGATGTGATTTTTGACGGCACAAGTGTAACATTCTCTCATATTTTTTGTGTGTACAATAAAAAGAAATCCCTTTGATAAATCTATTTCTATGAGCGATACAACAAATTTAACACCACTTTTGTTTTTTCTTCTTCTTTTTGTCAAGTCGTTTAAAGCATATTCAATTATAACGTTATTTTAAACATTTTAAAGAAATTATGACAAAAGAGATTCTGAATAATTAATATTTATAAATAAAGAAGATATTTTTTTACATTTTTATATTGAATTTAATATTTAAACTGATTTCTAGCAAAAACAATAAAAAAAAATATATATATTACTATGGCTTTTAATTTGTAGCTAAAAATTAGTGATGAAATATAATGAATTATTAGACTTATTCTGTATTTCTGGTTAAATTTCCGATATGAATTTGATATCTCAGAAATTGAAGTTTTCTCAATCAAAAGGAATATTTTTAATAGTTATATTATGTAACATTATATAATACTACGCAAGTAATTACAATACGTAATTCAAATAATAGCTTATCAAGGCTAAATTCCAGGACGCTTAGGAAAAAGAAAAATTTGTGTACATCCAATTTTATAAATGCAACGCGACCTGAATAGCAGTTTACCATCATAATACTATACGTATGCTCAGTCACGAGCGCATCGGAAATTTGTATGCGATGCACTCATGTTGCCGGAGAAATGAATTTTTCAGCTTAAAATTCGAACACACGTGAATATTAATCTTCCTGTCGTAGTTAGATTTACTATAATTATACACATTAATAAGATTACCCTAGGATTCACGTTATAATTTAAAGAAAAACATTTTCGTTTGTTTTTTATTGATAAAATAATTCGATTAATATACAATCCACATTTCAGTGCTTCTTGATCAGAGAAACTCTTTCGACCTTCGGACAGAAAGACTTGGTGATAGGTGGGATTAATGCTCGTCCTCGTCGGCCTAACGACGTATAATCGAGTTTGTAATCAGCGAAACTTTCTCTCTCGTTGTTTGCACTCATTACCTTGCGCAATTTCTGCCCCACGGAAATGTCTCGGAAACAGAACCATCGCCATCACTCCTCGGTCTTTCGTGTCATCCTGAAATCTGATATTGGACCGACTTTTTTGGACCTCACCCGAACATATTCTATTTCGTTAACTTGACGAAGAACGCAGTGTTGAAAAAAATTTCTCGAACGATTTACTTTTGTTCGTAACGCGATTATTTCTCAGCTACTTTTTGGAAATTTTCGCTGATTTCATATATTTCTCTTGAAAAACGTCCTCGAGTCCAGTTCAATATTATTATATTTATCTGCAGGTCGGTTACAAACGCATTGCATAAGTGATGCGCAGGTAACGTTAATATATGCAACAGCTAGAGGTCGAGCGTCGGCGACCGCCGAACTTTCGCCGTCGCACGATAATCGAGTGTGCGCTGTGTTAATGCGACTTATTAATACTCTCTGGACGGACTCGTTTGACGAGTTTTCTGTGCAACATTAAATTAAATCGGTCTCGAAATCGTCACGTTCCACGAATTTAGTGGCTGGAATTATAGAGGAGAGAAAAGTTATCTCTATGCGCGTAACACTCGATTTTTTTTTTAATTTGTCAGCATACAATCGTTCAATTCCGAGAAAAAATGAACTTATGTAATTGTATGAGATCATATAAAATTGGCCATACATAATTAAATCCAAAAAGGTCTGATGACATATGTAATTTTATTTGATTATATATAATAATATTCGAAATTTCACGCGATACGATCTTATCTTTACATAATTATATTCGGCTAGATCTGATTATATATAAAAACAGATCTGCTCAAACATAATATAATAATATAAAAATAAAATCATATCGCGACAAATTTTGGATATTATTATATATAATCATATAAAATATATATATCTTATCAGATTTTTTCGTATCTAATTATATATATTTATATCTAATCATATTTATACATCTATATTTTCTCGGGATGAAAACATTTTAATTAAAGCTATTTTTGTTAAAGTTAACTAGCAAGATAAATTATTTTATATAATTTAATTTAATCGAAACTGTGGATATCTAACACAGGCGAGAATAGCTATACGACATAAAAAAAATGTATTCTGTAGTTGAAATTTCGACCGAAAATTTTTTAAAAATGATTTACTGCTATTTCAGCGCTTAATCAAAACAGCAGATTCTCGAATCAGTTGTTTGACAATCAGCTGAATCGTCAGCAACAATTCTCGCCGAAACGCGGCCCATCCGCGTCGTGTCCAGAAAGGAACGGTCGCTATCCGGTGCAGAACCAGTGCGATGCTTACATCGAATGCATTGATGGGATAGCTGAAGAGAAGCTATGTCCCGAAGGCTTGTATTTCAATCCTGAAGCGCGCTTTAATTATCCCTGCGGATATCCGATCGACGTAGATTGCACAGGCAGGCCAAATTTGCGTAAGTCTCTCATTACTACATTAAATTACATTACTAATTAATTAAAACAATTAAATTACATTAAATTACATTACTACATTACGATTAAATTTATTAAAAATATTCTCTATTATCTAAGTTTACCTAATTGTAAGATTTTAACAAGAGAAATGTTAAATAATTTATCTCGCGTTCTGTTTACCTAAAATCGTTGGAGATCTAAAAATTTCTGACTAAGTAAGTGATTGCATTGAAGTGCAACTGACGAAATGTTGTTAAATTTTTTTCAGAGCCGGCAAGTCCGACCAACGACTGTCCCCATCAATACGGCTACTTCAAGATTGGCGATCATCAAAACTGCGGTCAATTCATGAACTGCGTGGACGGTAGGGGTTACGTGTTCGACTGTCCGGAGGGTTTGGCCTTCAATCCGCAATCTTATCGATGCGATTGGCCGGACCAAGTGGCGGACTGCGACGCGGAGGCTTTTCTCGGTTTTCGCTGCCCAGAAGTGAGGAATGGTCCCTTCTTGGACACCGCGATTAAGTTTTTCCGCAGCCCCGCCGATTGTCACCACTTTTACATCTGCGTGAACGGCCGTCCAAGACTGCAGAATTGCGGCATTGGAAATGCTTTCAATGAGCTCATCGACACCTGCGATGCTGCGGAAAATGTCACCGGGTGGTGAGTGATATTTAAATAATTCTTTGTCCTTTGCACGGGATGTACTTTTCCTTTGGCTTGTATTTATTATTTATATAATATTTGAATTATAAATATATAATATTTAT
>JAJVSH010000066.1:766994-901675 GCA_021460005.1 Tetramorium alpestre | reverse complement strand
AATATAATATAATAAATATAAATTATAGTGATATTATAGTTACTGCAATTATTTTTTTTCTCAGTGTATAATATCTTATACGTGAGTTATACCTTGCCCTTGTTCACCGACTGTATCGCCTCCAACGCCCTTATATCCTGCTCCTGATCACCGTCATCGCGATAGTCGCTGGTCTCGCGCGGGTTGTTGCTGTGGACGGCGAAATGCTCGGTGGTGCTCGCGATCCCGTGATTGTGAAATATGGGGTTGATCAAGGCCGCCGGACTGTTGACGTTGCTGTTGAGCAGCGTCTGGATCGTGGAGGACGTCGCGTGGAACAGCGGCGTCACGGTCGACGGTTCGCTGTGAATGATCTGTGGCGGCGGGCCCACCGTCGAGCTGTACCTAATCTGATGGATCTGCGGCGGGGGCGGCGGGGGTGGCGCCGGCGGCATGGTCGTCGAGCTCACGCCCTGACTGCTGAACAACTGGTAGGACGTGGCCTGATTGTTGGTGCGCTCGCCGCCGTTGTGGAAGATGTACTGGTGATGGTAGCCGCCGTTCTTGTCGTCGTACAGCGCCTTGGACTGGCTCGTGTGGACCTGCGGGAACGGCGGCTGCGGCTGATAGTGCTGCGGATAGCCGGCCGGATGCTGGAAGGAACCGCTGGCAGCCGTGGTGGACGGCTTGCTGGGCCGGGACGTAGTCGTGCTGGTTGTGCTGGTTGTGCTAGGTCGTGCTGAGGTGGTGCGCTGCTGGTGATCCTCCACCGGATCGATCGTCAGATCGTCTTCGTCGTCGCCGTTCTCGTGTAAGCTGCAAGCGATGAGCGAAATGGATATGTGCGATATTAAAGAAGGTAGATCGATCGAGTTGTGACATTGTTTTGCGTGACTCTTCTCGGTAGCACTTTTGCATAGGTTTAGAAGGTAGATATTACAGTAGATATCATGTTACGCGAGACATGTATCACTACTGCCTGGTGATACATAGCCTGATCTTGATGCCCTGATACGGCAAGCAAATATCTTTATCTAGTCACCGTTGGTCGCGCGTTACGTCGCGTTATAAATTCTTGGGAAGAAAATCGTCGTTAGCGGATGCTCGAGCGTCGCGACAATGCATTCCTGGGCATCGTCAGCGGTTCGCGAGATTACGCTGACGGATGATAATAAGGTGTAAGGTGCAAGACGAACGAGGAGAGGTCTGGATGCTCGTTCCCGCGGGTAAAATGAGCGGCGCGGGAACGAGATTTACTGTCGGTCGAAAATAGAAATCGTTGAAAGAGAAGATGACTTAGCCGCCCCGTCGAACGTACAATATATAAAGCGCATAAATTTCGCTCGTCATGACAGTTAATCGTTATAATTTTTCGCTGCGTACACCCCGCGGCCGTGGGGGGAGGACGCCGGCATTCCCGGAATACCAAGCGAAGGAAAGCCGTTGAAATATTTATGGCTATACGTACGTACGTACGTGCCTTTTACATGGAGGTGATTTCGAGACGCTAAGTCCCCCCGAGGCGCGCGTTTTGCGCACGCAAAAATACGCACGCATCGCGAGCCATAAGCGTACGAGTCTGCAAACGCGAGTCCGAGATACCGCGCCGTTTCATTTTCGCCGTGCGAACATAACACGATCATATTTCAGGGAGCGTTGCTTTGGACATTGCGCAAAACGGAACGAAGCGGGAAAAATGTAGCAATCCGCGAAATGCCAGCGAGAATTTCTGAAATGGAGCGACTCGATATTACCTCGTGTACGGAGTGCTCATTTCTACGAACGTTCATTTTTAATAGTAAACTTATCAATCACGCATTCAAATTTGAAAAAATTCTTTTTTAATAATTATGACAATAATTAACAATCTTATTATCTTGATTCTTATACTGAAATTAGATTTCTGAGAAAATTAGATTTTTATTCGAGTTGAAAAAGAAACGATAAAATTTTGTTATTAATTGACATTTTTAGGCTTCTAATTTTCCAATATTGTCATCATTTGCGTCTACATGAGATTTTGTACAAAGATAAATTACGTCAAATAGAAAAGGTACGTTCGGCATGTCTTTGATCCTTACGAAACGTAAAGTGAACGTCCGAGTCTGTCGGGAATTGCGGCCGTATTCGACACCTTGTATATAACTGGCGAAGCAATCAGAGTGTGCAACAACTTCTTTCATTCGATAGCCAGTTTCTGCTCGCAGTGATTTGCATCAATGCGAAACCGGAAAATAGATTAGCATTCAACTCGCCGTGTCATTAATGAAATTTCCAGAAAGTCAGAATTATCATTAACGCTTTGACAACTCATTTTCTTACGCTCGTCAAAGCACCGTGTAAATCGCCTTCTGTCGACGAACGTAAAAGGAAACCGGATTTTATATTTACTTTATTAATTATTACGTTATTACTTACATTATTAATTATGTTATTAATTATAGAAAAATAAGATGCGCATCATCGTGGATTTTCCTTAGAATTACCTGAGCGTCACGGCGTTATTGCCGTAGAGTTCGAGATTCAGATTGTAGAATCGCTCGCTCTTGCTGCAGTCGACCTCGTCAACCCTCTCGCAGACTCTGGTCTCCTGGTCGAAGACGGTCCCGTTCAGACAGAGGAATTTTATGTCCATAATCTCGTCTGAAACCAAGTCTCCAGGTAAAGAAGAGGGTCATTATTCGGGGATGCTCTAGACTCACGGGGCGTGCTCGTTCTTGAAAGTCTCGTCAAAATTTTCGAGTTCGCTCGACTGTCGCATTTGTCGACGTTAATGTTACTTAATTTAATCAAGAATGAATCAATTATAAATTACATATATTTTGTTTATGTACGCGCTGTATATTATTAATTAAATTCAGCAGGATCGTGATTCTTTCTTTAAAATGAAGGTTATCTTCGAGCGCGATTTTTCACGTTGAGATCACGTCTACCCTAAGAATAAGAGAACGCAGATGATTTATCGCAGAGACGCTTCTCGCATATTTCGGAAAATAAAAAATTCGCGCTCCATTCGCCGGAGAACTCCCGAAGAAACCTACTACACGCGTCGCGTTCCGATCCAGTCCATAAAGTCGATTTTGTGCGGGCGATTATGCAAATCGTTTTATATGTCAAGCGTTCACGTGGCGAGACGAAGGATTTAGAGCCGGCTACTTGGATCCGGGGCCAAGGGCCGACGATTTATCAGGCACGGATCCGGATTAGAATTGGAATTAAAAGCGGTAATTAACAGCAGCGCGAGCCTATTTAGGAGATCGGCACGTATTGACGGTAAGTAGATCGTTTCGAAAGGCCCGCGGCCGAAGGCTGCCCATCGAAGTTTTGTAACCGATCGCGGGAGATCGCTCACGGCGAGAATGTCACGGTCGTCGAAGAACGTTTACTGACCTAAGTCGAGAGTCTGGCTTTGACTCGTCATGAGAAATCGGTCTCCTTGTCGTGCGAATTCAATTTGACAATTTAACTTGATTAGAATTTTTGCTCACTTTTCTATCAAAAATACCAAAGTAAAATGAAGCAACAAATGTTTTTTCTTTTAATTTTTTCTTGTAAGTGCATTAAGACGCAAATAATTTAAGCCACATTTGGCGCAGAATTTGGGAATCCCGCCTTCATAAGAAGCTGCAGCTCTACCTTTCTGGCCGATGGTGCAGACGTGAAACATTTGACAGCCCGCCTCAACGTCCGCGTAGTATCCGCCGATCACCTTTCCTTGACACGAGAAATTCGTCTCCGGCAGGTTATCGAAGTCCAGATACTTGAAAATAAAAAATTGGCGCTTCAGCGAAAAGAAAATTCAACGATTTAAAAGGCATTAACTTCTCCTTCGGATTTATTCGATCAACTTACGCCAGGTTCCCCCGCGCTGCATAACCAACGGCCATGACGAAAGTCGAGAATCGACACGAAAACTGAAAAAGAAAAGAAAACAAACGGGGCGTGAGACAGCAAAAATTATATTACCTATCGAATAAATGAAAAAGTCCGCGGGATGTAATTTGTTCGGTATTTTTTTTTTCGAGTCACACGCGCCTCACGTTCGATAAGCTCGTCAACGAGATAACAGAAGTTATCTTTTGCCGAAAGTTAAAGGGAAAGAAAAACTGCTGCGGTCGCCGCCGCCATCTCATTCGGCGTAGCCGCGTCGTGTAATTTACGCGGAGATAATTTATGCGGTTTCGCAATCGGGCCCGGGGTCTCCGGTGGACCCCGTTGCACCAGTTGCAGCTATAATTATGCACAACTATCGTCACGCACCGACGATAGGTTAATGCACCAGAGTGCTCCATAAATTCGAGTTTGCTAGTTCGATCTGCTACCGTTATAAATACAACATAATACAGCGTAACTGCAATGTTGCATAAGCGCGAGCGAACTGAATAAAATGTCACTAAACCGGCAAAAGATTAAAGAGAGAAGATTGGATAAATGTCAATAAAGTGGATTTAAAATTGGTCTAAGAATGCGAAAGGAGAAGGTTGACAAAAGAAAAATTATTCACGCCTAGAAATAGGCACTTAATATCTGTCTTAACAGAATGTTATGACAGATTTTCACCGAATGAAAAAGAATTTATGAAAAATCGGAAGATACAATGAAAAAATAGTGAGATAGTGAAGTAGGCAACTTTCACCTTGCTTATCTAACACGTGCCAGACAGGTGTTAATTGTTACCTTCAGATTAAATTATATTCATCGCTCCCCCGGTTCTGTCTTGTAGTTCGTTGCGGCACGCTAATAGCCCTCTGGGTATTCAAATTGCAAGATCCATACTTTTTATCGACAACCAGATTTATGTAACGCGGATATAATTGATTTACAGCTTATCGTTCTAATGACTCGTCGACACGAAAGCGTAATACAATACTTCAATATTTTAATAAATAGATATATAACGAAAGAAATTGTATAAAATTTATTTATACAATTTCACGTTGTATATGCTCACAATAAAATTAAATGTTTATTGCAATTAAATGTTAAACGTTGTGTTATCTAGTATTTTAATAGTTGCATAAGTTTTAAAGTAGCATTAATATGTTGTTGAGTTTATTGATGATATAGCAATAAGTTTACTAATTATATTTCCGGCTGAACGCTTTTAGCGCCATGCTTTCCTCCGTTCCATTCCACAATTTGACCGTGAAGCGCTACCTTGCTAGCAATTGCACCTGCTGGGATAATGCGATCGCGATACCTCGCGGCCGTTTCTCGCAAAACGAACCGAGGCCTTATCGAGTCCTACGGGCGACTTTTAATTCGCAATGCGCAAAGAGACGAACGGGCCTTTCACCGTGTTGGCGCTCGTGCAAAATATATTCCGCGTGTTCTCCTAGCGCGAGACCGCTCTCGCTCTCGATATACAATTATGTAATTCGGATAAAAAGGCGAAGGGACAGGAGAGAACACGTCAAAAGACGGCATGGCGTAAGACGGCGCGAGACAAAAAGCATCGGTGCGGCGGATACGCCCGCCGTCGGACGTTTCGCCAATTATTTTTTTTACATACGCTGACCTTTCGTTCGACACGACACGATGACCCGGCCGCGACGTCATACGACATCAGTTTCACCGCAGGCAACGTTGTTATTAATATTGCATAGCTTTCTCGAGATGAAAGAATATCCGTCTTTGTCGATTTCGTTCGGATCAGAGATACGAAAACAGAGATGTACAGCCGTCTCTGCATTAAACACGACTACACCACGCTCTCTTGCGACTGTATTTTATATTACATTGAAACTGATTATTTAATAATTTTCATTCATATATTATACTTCATATATTTCCAGTCATATATTATAAGGAATAATATTTCTTTGTAATAACAGATACAAATAATAACTGTAATAATAGATACAAATTATCTTCCTCCAGAGATATCTTTCTTATTTGTTTTCTTGTAATTTATAACAAATAGTTTATACACTGGAAAAAAATTCTAATGAAAAACGGACGAATTAGAAAATCTTATAGGATTGATTAAATATTTTAGTTATTATAATAGAAATTTTGGTTATTATAAATAGAACTCAATATTTTATAACTGTAGGATTGATTAAATATTCTGATTATTATAATAGAAAGTCTGATTATTGTAAATAGAACTCAATATTTTATAAGTTATAAAGCTATTATAATAACCAGAATTTTTGTTATAATAACCAAAATATTTGATAAATCCTACAAGATTTTCTGATTTGTCCGTTTAATCAAATTTTTTTTCAGTGTAAGTTCATAACTTCATGACGTAGGTTCATAACTCCATGAATTACTCTTGAACTTGAGCAGCGGTACTAAACAATCCGGAAATTGTGAGTGTAAATTGTATGTACATATTATAAAAGAGAATAAAATACGATTGGGAAGATTGAGAACGCGCAAGGATTATATGGATCGAGTCTCGTATATAAGAGGCTAAAAAGGGAAAGGAGGAAGAAATGGAAAGCGCGGTCGCGGCATACGTCAGGATTCTACAGGTAGAAACCGAAATTTCATAAATAATTCCTCGGGCATATCGCGCTCGGCGGACTGTGACGAAGTTCTTTGAAACTCCTTGGCGTTCCTCTCCGACTTCGTTTCTGATCTAGTCGCGCCGGTCATGGACTTCTGCCTTCATTGATCGCGGACGACACGGCATCTCATTCTTTGCTCCGCATGAAGGATCGGCGCGATCTTCCCTCTTGCCGGTTCTATCTTGCCCGGCATCCGAAACATTCGAAAACGCAATCTGAGTTCAAATCGTTACGGATACGGTTTCGTAACCGCGCCGGAATGTTACGGACTCGTTGCTGAGGAACATGTTGGTATCAATTTATTAACTTATTACAGGTCAAACAATTTATTACGAGAGAATTCGGAAGAAAAAAGAGGTCAGAAGTCAATATTTCGATATTTTATTTGTATTCTTTTAGCCTGCAAGAATTGCAGATTGATATTACAAAGAATGCAATTGCAAATGTTAACATTCTATGTGGATATATTAATTAATTCAACTTTAAAGAGTCAGATACGCACAGTAAAAGTAATTTATGATTCATATATGCGACGCGATACCTACTGCTTTAATTTGCTTTAATCAGCTTATAAGTCTTACATATTTATATTCTTATTTTTAATTCTCAATTATTCCCATTTATGACTTACATTTTACGAAAGCAATTTTTAATTTCGTTTTTACCGCAATTTTTTTCATTTTCATACGCAAAGTAAAATGTTACATCTGTCGAAAATTTGTTTGATATTTCGTCCAACAGCGAAAGACTTTTAATCTTACACTGAGAGAAAAATATAGTTACTTTTGGACCCAACCATTTTTATAATATTTTATAATATTATAATATTTTATAATATTTCTAACAATAAATATGATTAACTTAACTATACACTGCTAAACTCATATGGGTTGCCACTGCTCCTACTCAATATTCGGTTAATTTGATTAAAACAATGAGATAAAATTAGTGACATATTGAGTAAGCTTTAATTAATATGTTATTAATTTATCTAATTTAACTTCCATGGTAGTTAAAATTCTAGCTTCCTTTTAGTCATAATTAAATGAAATATTGAGTAAGAGCAGTGGCGACCCGTGAAATAGTTAAAAATGGCTCAAATTATATAATTGGAGTATAATTGGACACTATGAGTTTAACGGTGTCATTATGTTTAATGCATCATTATGTCAACCATAATAATTATTAGAAATATTATAAAATTATGGTTGGATCCAAAAGTAACTATATTTTCCTCTCAGTGTACGGTTTTCCCTGCAAAATATCATCACCTCAATGACAAGCGCGGAATTCGCGCGTACAATTTTCGGATTCTTTCGCGCGGGGAAAAAATACCGGCCGCGGCGACGTGTCTATTCCGCATTGTTGCGATCATCACGGTCGTTAATCATCGTTGCGATTATTTCCTGACATGAGCGGTCGCGCTGCATCTCCGGCGATGACGGCGAGACGTAACGCCGGGGAGAAGCACGTGGCGCATCGCGCATTATGATAATAATCAATCCTTTCGTTCGTCGTAATTTTCGCTTAATGATGCGCTCGCTTACGCGCGGCAGACGGGATTCCATCCGCCGAACGTATCGCCGCGACGGGCCGCGCGTGTGTACGCGTGTAACGTCCAGATGTATGTACGTATACGGTTGCCGACTTCTTTTCTCACCGTGCGCAACCGTAGAGGCGTATCCGAAGAAGCGTAGAAGCCGGTGACATAATCCCATAGCGCGTAACACCTGTGTGAATCCCGTGACATTTAGAGCTGCCAGCTTCAGCCGGTCCGTCGCTTGTCTTTGCGTGCGCACGCGCGCGATCTTCGATTTTGTTGATAATTTATCTGTTTCCCGATATTATCCCAACACTTATTGTCGCGGCCGTTGTCCACAGCGTCCCGGGGCTTTCTCAATGAGCGGGCCATTTCTCAAGTGCTCGCGGGAGACGTGAAAGCGCGCGGATCCTCCCACGCGAACGACCGTCCTCGGCACGAGGCAAGATCCTATCGATCTTTATGACGCATTATGGCCGAACAATCAGGAAGACTTATATATAATTGGACAATCTGTTAATTAGAGATAGAGATCGTTTGAAAGTCTCCCAGAGACAAACGACTGTTGGAAACGTAGCGAGGAGAAATTAACTACGAAAGCATCTCTCTTCCATCTATTAGTGGAGCTTAATGTCAACTATCAATTCAATGAATCTCATAAATAAATATAACATGACTGTAGATTGCTTCACGATGTAAGAGTCGTTTTTCTTCTTATTGTTAGTCCTTAAAGATAAATATTTCTATCTTAGAATATTAGAATATTTTTATTCTATTGACTTATTAGTCAAAAATATCTCATAAGTTGAGACTTTTCTATCTGAGAAAAACATTTAAAGATAAACATTTCAATCTTAGAATGCGTGTTTCTATTCTATTGACTTACTAATCTTACAAAAATGTTTTACAAATTGAATCTATCTGAGAGAAACATTTAGTCCTTAAAGATAAACATTTCAATCTTAGAATACGTATTTTTCGTCTATTTCCTGCATTCCTGGAATAGGTACGTGGACACTGACCACAACGATAAATTAATTAGATATAAAATGATGAAGCGTGAACATTAATTACTAATTAGCTTTATTCCTGATTAGCTTTGAAAACAAATAAGAGAAATATTCTGAGTTATGAAAATATAGATAAATTTATTAGATTAATTAAAGCGGTTTTTTTACATTCTTCTTATTCAATCATTGATTCATTTTATTTCTGTCTAAAGGCGAACAAGAGAGATGCTTGTATTGCGTTGAGTTCGCGATATAATTAAAAATATAGTTAGATAAATTCGCTGGATTAACTAAGGCGAACGATTTTTTTTACATTGTTCTCACAACACGCACACGTGGAAACCGCGCTAGACAAAGTATCAGGCTCGCACCATCGCGAACGACTTAATTAATATCGACAATCGCGCGAATCGGCGAGAAATCGAAAGTAAGCGGGCTCGGACAGCGGCTCGAAATGAACCGTGAATCGATCGTGTATTGGGAAACAGTTTCGCGATCCAGGCGTACCTAGGGGAGGAACGGCGTCTTTTGTTTGCGTCGACGTGCATGATAATAATCGGCGGCTTTACGGGCTATAAATGACGATTACACGCTCTCGTTCGCCCGTTCGCGGCTAATTAACGGTTAATCAATCGACGATGTTAGTCGCTCGCGAATCCGATGCAAATCCGAGGGATTCATTCCAGCCCGAAGCTTCCGCAACCCTATCCGCGACGCGGTACTAATTAATTCCGCTCCCCTTCCTTTCGCGAATATTAATCGCGCCTGTATGGGAATAAGTCGCGGATTCTCGCTCGGGCATCGCCGACGAGCGTTGCCCAATCGGCCTTGCATACGCTAGTTTATAGGTCGTTCGTTTAAATGTTAATTGAAGTCAAAGCTTAGCTAATTTTCCGTATCTTTTTCTCCAAGTTGTTCCACGCTCGGAAAGAGATGAAGAAGTACTTCGCCTGACGCATCTATATGGACGGCCTTGTGGAAGGAAACAACGGCGGCGGAGATTTGTAGCAATGCGGCAAAGGTAACTCCTCGCAAATTATCCGTTTGCATTACAGTTAACAGAAACAGCGACAGGCTTTATTTTATATCCTTTGCATAATGACATTTTGATAGTTTTAATTCGCATTTACGTCTTGTTCGATTTCGCAAGCGACAACTGCCGCTGCTTTGTACGTGCTCTCTGCCCCTCTGCCTCCCCTTTTCTCTCCTTTTCTCTGTCTCGCCTTCTCTCTCTCTCTCTCTCTCTCTCTCTCTCTCTCGCTCTGGAACGAAGACGTCTCAAATCCCGATTATCGCAATCTAACCGTCACTACCATTACCGTGATATTACCGTTACAGTAGCGTCGCTCCAACGGCGTTACTCCATCAGGCAGAAGCGTTGCTCAATCCCCTCCGGCGGCTCATCTCGGGGAGCCAGTTCTTCCTCTATCTCCCCCTCTCGCGATCTCACGGCTGCACCATATACTTTTTACCCGCGCGAAACCATTCTTTATACTGATTACAGTGATCGAGCGAGAAGGAAATCAAATTATTGCCGGCCCATCGCACGCCGCGGCCAATTACACGCGCATCTCGCCATCCCGATTTTTTATTCACGGCATCAGCGCAATATCGTCATAACTCTCGATATTACACGGACGCGGATCGAAATGCCCGGTATCGCGAATGAACGTCGTGGTGTCTGATGCTTCATTAATTAGCACCTCGCTGTGATTAGGTACAAACACGTCGATTACCGTTTCGCTCGAAATTGTTGCGTCATGATTTATCCAATATTTGCAATCTCGTATATTTAAGTAATCATCTTTAAGTAATGCAAAGTAATCATCTCTTCGGCTAGTTAGAGCCGAGAAAAATTTTGTCGTCGAAAAATATCAAAGTAACCATCTCTTCGAAGCTCCGCCGCCGTTCGTGGGTCGTCAGTCCGTTCTCTAGAATCCGTTCTCTCAGATCGCGGAAACGCGACAAACGATGCGTGAGTATCGTATATCTAAGCATCTTAAGGATGGCACGTACGAGGAAGAACCCGTGATACGTCCCTCGCGATTTTCTATAACCCGAAAGGGCACGCCGGTGCACATTGCGGAATCGCGTAAGAAGAGCACCTTTCACCTTCCGCGAGCTCACATAGATCGCCTTTATGTCGATACGTCCGCGATTACCAGCGTAATTTACGTCGGCGCGGGCAACTCGACGGAGTACAACGCACAAAAACAGATGTTCCGCCGTGTACACAGCGGTGAACTCCGGTTATCGATTTCCTATTTGGTATTCCGTTAATTAGACGCCGATCGAATTCTCGGAGGATTTGCATTAGACTTACCTTAAAATTTACATCAAGATTTATCTTATATCTCGATTGAGTGAAATGACGTTCTGTGATGTTGTCGCCGAAATGTTTAACGCCGAGAACTCCAAACTTCAGAAATTTTTGTTACGCTAATTTATTTAGTTTTTGAAGAATAAATATTGCGAAATTTTTTGCGTGAATACAAATAAAATGTCACTTTTTGTCGCACAGATGATCCGTATTTTTGACGGACGAATCGCACTTTCGATTTAATGATTTAATGATGTAAATTCGTTATGCTGAATATCGTCACTACTGTGGAACTGTTCTGCTGCCTGTGCACGTCGCGATATTACGTCGATTCCATCGGTGATCCGCGACCCGCTCGATGAGCATAATCCATCACGAGAAAGTACTCTGAAAAACTGCTCGGTTGGAAAATCGACCAACAGCAACGCGCGGATGCTGCTTGAATAATTATACGGTGCAGCAGTTAGAACCGCGGATGAATGATCTGAAAACCATCGCCATTCGAGATGCATAATTTCGAAACACTCCAGATTTGAGAGAACAGATCACGTTCATTCAACTCGTGATACAGTAATACTTCATAAATTGAAAATATGAATAAAGAAAATGCATAGAATAAATATTTTTATTAAAAATATACACGGCATACATAAAGTATTTTATTTAAAGCAAATTAAACAATCTTGAAATGAAACGTTTGCAATATTTTACAATGTCCTTTATTTCAAAATAAATTATATTTAAGACATATAAGAACATTAGCGTTATATAAGTGATGAAGAAAATTATAGGTAGTGTTAAAATTTCCAACAATGTTAACGTGTACATGCATAAAGGAAGTCCCTCGGACCCGAAAGCTGCTGAAATTGGAAATCGCCGCGAAGGCGTCCTAGACGAAAACGTTTATCCAATTAAAATGTTAATGAAGGCTGTCAAAGATTACTCCGTTTCCGTGTGTTACTCACTGCCTTTCTGGTCTTTCTGGTTGTTTGTCATATTGAACCAATCTATTGATCATGTACTTCAAACGATATTTAATGTTAATAATATGTTATAATACATTAAATAAAACAATATTGGATAATTAATATGTAAAAATATATAATTTTATCTGGCACGAAGTAACCCTTCAAAGATTAAAATCTATGCGAGTCAGACGTTGAATTTCTTTATTAATTTGTTTACTGAAAATATTATGTGAACCACGAATCATTCACCGGAGCGCAAAAACGAAAAAAAAAATACGGCAAAATCGACGAGAACGAAAGTGAAGGTGAGCAAAGCGCCAATAAAGCGAAGCGTTACAAAACCGAGGCGCGATAGTAAAAGGATGAGAAGGTCGTGGATCGGTTCACTTTCTAACTGTCATAACATCCTGAAATAGTATGGAAAGAGTACCCGGCTAGTCCCCAAGCAGGTAGAAGACAACTCGTTGTCTTTTGTACTGAAACAGCGAAATTCGTAATAAAGGTCGACTCGCCTCGTCGAAAGGTTGTGCAAGAAGATACCGTAAGATTAAGAATGTATGTGAAGTATATCTGACCCGAAGATCGAAGATAATCTATGTTAGATTCAAGAAGTATTACCGTTTGCTTTAGTCGCGAAAAAATTTTGATTAAAAAATTCGAGAAATTTATCTTCTTAAATTTTTAGACATTAAAATGGCGTATTATGAGTTGATATATAAAAAATACCATAAAATTAAGATTAATAAAAATCGTCATTTTCTTAATGTCTACGACAAGCTTTGTGAATATTCTTTTCTCGTGAAACTTAAATTTAGCCCGCATATTTATTAATGTATCAAACTGTCTCAATTATCATCCTATAATTTTTTTCTTTCTTACGAAGGTACAATGCCCGACAATAATTCATTCCGTGGCTCCTCTCGCGGGGCAAGTGGAACGTAAAAATTTCTACGTTCCCCTTGCCCCGCAAGAGAGGCCAAGGAACGAATTATTGTCGGGCACTGTACGTCTTATCTCTTGTCTATAGAATTTCTAGCCTCTAGGTGCATGTCATTACGTTGCATTGCTTGCAGTCGTCTAATGCAGTGAGGAAATGGCACGCAGGAAGAAAGACGAAGGAGGAAGAGGAGATACAGTTAGTTTCTTTAGCAGGATGAACGAGCCGATATTTAAGGTCGAAGAGAATAGCTCTTGCGCAACTGCATTTGTGTCAGCCGCAGGTAGGAGGTCGTGTCCGACTAAAAAGCAATAAATAAGTTCCGTGATATAACAAGGAAGAATCACGTCGGGACATCGTGAAGAATGTTCGCGATTGACAGATTAAAATGTCAGTTCACATAATTGCGAAAAACACCGAAAATGTGCAAAAAAATTTATTTAAAGTAATGGTAAAAGAATTTTATTATATGTCATCATGATACATAATGATAAAAAGAAAATTTTCTTATTAAGAAATTTCCACAAATCTCTGTAATAAATAATAGGAAAATAATTTATAGGATTTTGTATCATAAAATGAAAATTATATGATGAATTTCTATTTCGTAATAATTAGTAAAGGTGCTTTTTAATTGCCAGTTGAATTGTTGATACCACTTAAATTATAATTTATATATTAGATACATATAACTATCATTATACAGAATATATTATATTACAAAAGAGCGCCGCGCTTCTTCAGAGTTTATTCAACCTGTCCAATCTTTGCAGATTTTAAGCCTCTCGTCGCAAGAAGCAGCGAACGAGCAAACAAAGAGAGAAGAGGATGAGAAACGCCGAGAGTCTTCTTGTAAGAATTTAAATTGTTAAGTAAAGCCGTTGTCCCACACTCGAAATTCCCCGTGTGATCAGCGGGTCATATCGGCAATGAGTCGCGCAAGAAATAAGCGCGACGAAAAAAAAAACATTGCGCACGTGTTCAAGGGTCGCGATTAATACGGTAATCGCAATTTGCATACTTCCGCCCCCCCCTCCCCCCGTAGCCGCGATTGACCTCCGTGACTGCAACGCGCGTGCAACAGTGTCGGGAATATCATACTCCCGGTAGAGACGGACAGTAAGAATTGCATACCTTCCTCGTAATGTCAAGGTTCAATTATTTACAAGGCGAACGTTAAGGCATGAATTAATAAGCCGTACCGTTGCGCGCGGATTTATCGCTTCGCCGTACTCGAATTCGCATTAGCGCCCGATCTAGCACTCACGTGGCAAGACGTTCATTTATCTTTGTTGCCACATCCTTGTTTAATGTGTAATATTGCTAAAAGAAGAGTATTTTTATAGCAATTATAATTTCATCAGTAAATTTTATATATAATATTTTAATTAACATATTCTATTAGCATTACAGTAGTCTGTTAGCACAGCATTTTTTCATACTATTTAGATTAATTATAATGGAAAAGTTAAACCTTTTTTTAGTAGTCATTTTATTATCATAATTAGATCCCATTAAAAAAAATAAAAACTTAATATTATTAAAACAGCCTTTTCCAATTAAAAATTATAGAATGTCATTAAAATATCATACGATACGGTTACAGATAATTCAGTCTCAAATGTATTTACTAAACAACTTTAATCGTCTTAAGTGTGCTTTTATTTTCGCAATTGAATATACAAGAAAATAGTCAACGGGATTCCACAAGTTAATACAAGATTCCGTTAAGTGCCTCTTGAGAGAAGTGCTCTTGGCGTTTTTAGCTTAGAACGCGTCAAATAAGAAGCTATTAGTGGCGGGGAAAAGTGACGGCGATAGGAACGAGTCCCGATGGTTTCGGGTAAATCAGCTCCTGGCATTTAGAAAAAAAGAATCAACTTTTACAGTTAGGGGGAAGGAAAGAAGACTCGCGCGCAAACGAAGAGAAAAACCGGAGGTCATGGCGGTCCAATTGACTGCTTAAATATTTATGAGGACGTTCTCCATTCCGAGGCGAGAGAGCCTAAGCAGCACCACCCGAATTCTTGTCCTTTGTAAACTTTCTCCTGAACGCTTCACAGACCGTACTTCTTTATCCCGTCCACTTTTCTCCTTCGTTCGTTCTGTTGACGGCAAATGAGATGCTTAGAAATGCATCAACTTTCAGTTTTTTCTACATTTTTTGTGAAACGCATATTTAACATAGTAAAAGAACGCATATCAAATATATTTTAATTTAATTAAATATATTTTAAATAAATTTTAATATTTTTAAATAAAATTAAAAATTAATGAAATCTGTTAGAGATAGATGTAATTTGTTACTTAATAATATATAACAATTTTGTAGAACGCGAATTTAACAAATGCAAAAATACATTAAAACTTGTTTTAGTACATAATAAAATTTAATAAAATATACTATAAATATTATCCGTTACTTAATAAGGAAGATATTTCGCGAAAAACCTGATGAAAATAATTTGCATATGTAAATCACAGAATTGGTTTATTCTTCCGAGAATTCTAGACATCAAGAAGCATAAGCAAAGAAAAAAAAAGAAAAAAAAAACAAGTCATCCTCGCGTTCTTCCTTCTTTTGAGACATTGTCTTCTATAAATAAGAGCTATTAGCATAATTATGCGTCCGGGCAATCAAGTCGGAATGCTCCTTGGAGCGGCGGGCAGACGATGTCAATCCGGGTCAAACGACGTTTATCTAGCATACGCAACGTGCGCGGTGGGAGGATATCAGCCGAATCGCACGTGCCAATCGACGAGGAAACTCAAGGAAGGCGCTCGGTCCTTTCCGCTACGAGGGAGCGCGAATCACGTAACGGCATTACAATGCGGTTACACACCTAGTCATATTTTCGCGTCGGCCGGTTCTATCGCGATTTTGCACAATATATATCTCAACGAACGTCGATACGCGGTCCACTCATGGATCTAGATCCGTATGGTTTAATTAGCCCGCGCCAAGCTGCCATAATCTATCTTCCGCCNTCTTGTCCGTGCACGTATGTATGTATGTACGTGTACCTTCCTCCCACCGATTCGTGTTTCTCGCTCGCTAAGGCGCGGGAGACTTCCGGCTCGATTTGCGGCGGGAGCTGTATCGGATTTCTGTCCTTTCCTCCGGTGCGCAATCATCATTAGTTTCCCGGAGCGCGTTCGAGAGAGGGATTAATCAAAACGGACGTGTTTACGGTAAACATTCTCGCCAGGCGGGCGAAATTGAACGGCGCGGTAATTATTTCGGGAAGGAATGAAAAATCGCGGAAGGCGGATAGATAGATCGGGGGACGGATTACTCGCCCGCGGATACCTTTGCTCGTAACGCGCTGCTCGCGGTCTTGCGTAAATTGAGACGTAATAATTCGCGATCCGCGGCGAGACGACGACAGGCGCCCGACGTCGAGGGGAGGAAGGGAAGAAAAAAAAAATGCGAGCATTCCGCTTCCCGATCGAACGCATCGTTCCCGCTCGATCGGGCGCACTCGCGAACGCGGGAAGCGATCGAAAACGCGGCGCGATGGGGGGACACATGTTGCACATATCGTCGATTGCGCTCGTGCGAATCCTGCGTAACACTTTCTAGAGCCGGCATTACACCCAGCGGTACCCGGACGTTATAAGACCCCGCCGAGACGTTGGAATAAATAGAACTTTGCGAACGTGTTCGAAATGTCCCGGTCACTTGCGCTACCGGCGTGACGGCGCGGCTCTCGTTCGCGGTGACGCTGTCACGCCAATGCGTGTTTCCGCTCTTTCCAGTTCAATACGTACCGTGAATTAAAGCCGCGCCCGTTTTCAGTCCCTTCAACGAGATCAGGTCTTTAATGATCTTCTCACGGGACGCGGCAAGTCGCGAAGATAAGCGTGGCGAGTCGCTGGCTACAATCAAAATTGCACCCAAATAGAACAGGAAGTTATGTCAAAGTGACGTTAAAATTGCGAGAATATCACAATTATGTGAATATTACAAAATAAATATTATACACTGAAAAAAAATTCTGGTTAAAAACGGACGAATCAGAAAATCTCATAGAATTGATCCGGTATTCTTGTTGTTATCGTAGAAATTCTGCTTATTATAATAGAACTCAATACTTTATAACTTATAATAACCAGAATATTTGATTAATCCTACAAGATTTTTCTAATTCGTCCATTTTTAACCAGAATTTTTTTTCAGTGCATGAATGAACTTTAATGAATTACAAATATTACAAAAAATATTACAAAATTCACCTTTCAATCATAATTTAATCAGTTTTTGTCATTTTGACATCTTTTGAGGTCACTTTGACATTATCATGATTTTCTGTTCTGCCCGGGCATTTCTATAATATATTTCAATTTGTCTTATCTTTTATTGTTTTCAAGAAATTCTTTTGAAGGATGATTATTCTTGCACCACAGCTTGCCATCGAGTTTCGCCTGATTTTTCACGAGATGTACCGGAGATTTTCGAATTGGATCCTCGATCCGCGAAACGAGGCGGAATCGCAGATCGCACGCATACGCGAGCGTCTCTCTCACATACGGGCGAGCGTGCGCGAGAACGCGAGAACGAAGTCATTGCTATTCGCGGCCCGCCACGGGAAACGGAAGTCCTCCATTATCCCCCGAGACATCGGATACGCCCGTATCGCGGCGCATTCCGTCTCAAACGAGACGTCGGCGTCGAGCGTAAAAATTTCCCTTCTTCCGGACCTCCAATCTCGCCGCGGAACCATGGCGAGCCAGGCTGCGACACACCGCGGCGTGGAAACTCGTTGGATAGATTAGCTGACATGTTACTGGACGTAAATAACGCAATAAGTATAAAATAAATAATAATATTAATAACTGCGAGGCTTCAATGTTCTCGAAACCCGCGCGCGGCAAAGTCTCCCCACCGTCTTATATTAATCATACATCAAACTGACCGCCAGGTGAAACGCGAGTAACTAACGTCGCTTCTTTCTCATTTCAACCGACAATATTAATGACGCGCCGCCGGTTTGATTTGTTGCGCTCCGTTCGGCGAAGACAGCGGCGATTTATAATACAGTATAACGCCAACTTTTCCGCGCGATATACGCGGCGACGGAAGATAGATTCGCGCAACCGCCGAAGAGGAAGAAAGAGAGAGAGAGAAGAAAGAGCGAGAGAAATGAATGAGCCTCAGGGATGCGACTNTCCCGAGAGAATTCATTCATTCGTTCATTCAGCCGTGACGACGCGACAGGTCGCTCCGGGATAAACAATCGCGCGAGAATACGTACACGCGAATATGCAAATGCGCGGTCGCGGCGTTCCGCGGCCCCTCACCACGGACGATTAATCTTCATCTTCATCTTCCAGACGGAGAAAAATTCCGACGATTGCTTGGCCGCTGCTGCGCTCGCGGCCTTAATCGCGGAATCCCGAGAGCGCTCGGAAGTCGATGATCGAAGCGGTAATGAGATTACACGGAGAGCGTCAGGCGTAATTCCGCTCAATGAGAAACGTGCTTATCAACGAACGTATAAACATCGCGGTCGACATTAACTTATATCGCGTCCACGGCTCATTAAAGTTCAGAAAATTTTATTTATTTATTTTAAGAAAAGTAAAGTTCTCCAAATTTTGATGTTCATGAATATACTGGGAAAAAATTGAGTATCTCCAACCAAATTGTTTAGTTGAGGTGTTTTTTAACAGCAACCGAGTATCTTGTTTAATATAATAAAAATCTGTAATTGTTTCTATTAAATGTATTGTTCTGTTTTGTTTTCTAAGTCAAATGATTTAACAAAATGTAAGCAAATAGCATATTTGTTTACAGCAATTAAACAGTTTTGTTGGGATATTTTAACCAAAGTGTTTTTCCCAATGTACGTATTTTAATTTCCACACTGAAAAAATTCTAGGTAAACTTATAAGATGCATTTAATAATGCAATTTTTTAAATACTTAGTTATTGTTATCAAATATAATAATAATGTAACAAAATGTTTGATAATAATTATAATCATTTCATTTGTTATAACATTATTTTGTCATAATGACCTATATGTTTAGTTGAACCTATTTCACCAAAGTTCTTGGTAACTTTGATCAAGACTGGATTATTATAACCAATTATAATCAAAAATCAATTATAATAAATCTTTTTTTTCAGTGCGGATTAATCTGGCTGACGATTTTGTGCGTGCGTCGTAAAATTCAAATAAGGCATACGATGGGCAAGTTAATCCAACGGATGAAAATTAATGAATCCGATAAACGCTGAAGTTTAACGAACGAATTGGCTAGCTTGGCGCGCGGTCGGGGTTTCGCGACCGGTTCGCGAAAACCATCGCGCGAATGTCCGCGACGCGTGTTGCATATGCAACGAGTGCAACCGATATACCGGCACGCGTGAAAGTCGAGCGACGGTTCCTGCCCTCGGTCCGCTTTAATTGCGAGGAGCTCGTGAAACCAATCGTTTCTGGCGAGCGCGCGCGCCGGCCGCGGCCGCGCGACGGTTTATCGCACGGGAGGAAGTGGATTATTACAGCGACTACACTCACCCGGGCACTCCCTTTCGACGGAATGTCCTTCACGTCGCGTCTGTCATTGTTTCCCGCGCTGTTACTTGACCGTTCATTTCCTCGGCCACCGCGAAACGGTACGCGCGCATTGTAAGGGTCCGATCGTTAAGCGCGATAGTACTGGAATTGGCAATAATGAGAAGAACAGGCGAACGCGAAGGTTTATTTGTGTCTCTGCATTACTTCACGTCACGTTACTTTATATATTAAATTTATATTTTGTACATATAAAAATAAATTTATTTTATATTGAATTTATTTTTACGTACCTACATATTGTGAGATGCATGTGAAATTAAAAATCTTCTGCCGCTCTTATCGTTTGATAACATAAATTTTTAATACAAGACATTCGCTTGTCAGAAATACATATTGTCGCCTTTAATTCTAATTAACGATAACTTTTGTTGAACGCTAAAATTTACTTTTCTCTCTTCAAAAAATTTACTCCCTCTCTTTCTTTTTCTTTCTTTCTTTCTTTCTTTAGCGCAGTGTTAATCGGTGGTTTCGCGGAAAGCGGAATTTATGGCGAGATGAAATCTATTATAAAGGAATACGGTGATTTAGCAGCGCGAAAGGTGAACACGCCTTTTACGGCAGCCGGTTCGTTCTACAGAAACGAGAGAAAACGAGCATGCGTCAGCACACACGTGGCTCGGTACACGTGGTAATACAAGCAATTTTCATTGTAATCCGTGCATCTTTTCTGCCTGCTTCCCTCCACCTCCACTTGCCTGATTCGCGACCGGCGGCGGTGACTGCGTTCTACAAAAGAGAACCCTTCCATTAATCGCTAATAGACGCGCAAATTGTTCTCGGGAAACGGCGTGGAAAGGAACGACGCACCGCAATCGGCGATGGCGAAATTTTCCTGAGATCACAATAATCGCCGTAATTAGCGTCGAATCGATGAAGTTTTCCACGCCGCGGGTTCCATCGACCGTGAGACGTGAGGATCCAAGAGGACTGTTTCTAAGAGGAGAGGAAAAGGAAGGAGAGCGGCTAACAATCCACGGCAGAGTCGCGCGGTTATGGAGGAAGCCACGCACCATTGTCTCTCTCTTTCGGGCGTTACGCATTAATTAGGATTGTTCGGGCATCGGGCGGGGATATTAATTAAGACGGTCTTCCTCCCGGGACCATCGATACGCGGCGTCATACATTTCACTCTTAATGACGCAGCATCGTGTGCACGATAAAAATTTGCATGGGATCCTATTGTTCGCGTAAACCTCGCTGACGGAGTCTCACAGACGATCTATACGCAAATCCGAGTGTGATTTAAAAATCAAACAGATATTAAAATATAAACTCGAGAAAGCAAGCATAAAGCGAATGAGATACAAGGATCTTTAATATTTTCTATAGAGAAAGAATATTTTCAAAGGGCGAAAATGTACTCGAAGAAATCATTATTAGGCAAAAGAGAGACCCAGCCGGACAGTTTAAGGCTTCCTATTTTTATTTGATTTAAGAATATTTTTCTTTTAAGAAAACAATTTATTTATTAAAATATTATAGATATTGCATTCTAGATCTATTTTTATTCTTATCTATTTATTACTTACAGTTTTCGAAGGATCGCAATCTACCTAATATAGTTTTTAAAATTTTATAAAATGAAATATAGAATGTAAATGTAAAATGTTATACACATTTTATTTGCAACGAGCACATTGATTGTGAGTCATGAAGGATCGGCTAAAGATAGAGATTTCCAGATCGCACGTAATAATTGAACTTTCGCGGTGATACGAGCGCTGATCAGCGATTAGTCAGACATGCGAAGAAACGTTTCGGAATTCCATCAGTGGTATAAATAATCGCCGTGGGATATTGCGAAGTGGCCGGAATGCAAAAATCACGAATTAATCTCGCGTCCGGTAACGGCCCGCGCGCAACACAAGGACGCGTCAGACGCAACTTTTCCCGGCTAACGAGAGCTGGTAATGTTATTACGGTAAATTGGAAAAAAAAAAGAGAAAAAAAACAGAACGTGGAAAAGAATCGCGCCTTTCCGCGATCGCGCGCGTGCAAGTGCATAATGATAAAATGCAATCTCCAAACGGGGCAACGTCCCTTTCCCTACCGACGCATTTGTCTCCCTCTCGCTGTCGAAAGCGTAGACTGGCAACGAACGGATATCCGAACTTTGACGAAACTCTGAAATTGAATTAAATTAGCAGGTTTCAACGCAACTCGACGTCGAAGCGACCTAACTTCGCTCATTTTGGTGTAATGACAGTGAAAGCGGAGAAAGAATTTTCAGAAGGATTTAGTAAAGACACACAATTTATTTACTAAACTTAAATTTTTCTAAAAAGAAGAATAATATGTATAATGGATTTTAGTATAAATTTCTTTAAGTTAGAAATTTCTTCCTGCAATTCTGCGTAGTTAAATCGCTGCCGCATCTGCATACGATGTATGAAGCGATGAGTGAAATTTTGAAGGGAAAGGAAAGGTCGCCGTGCGAAGTTCAGAGCCCTCCTTCGGTGAAAGAGGCTATTGTGTTTGGAGGATATTAATTAGAATTAACAAGAGAAGACGGACGCGTTCGCCCGCATCGTTTCCGTTTCTACGGCTTCCTACGATGCCCTTATCTCGCGAGTAAAGATGGAAAATTATTAAATGTGATTCCCCGAATCTAGACTCGATACTGCAAAAGGATTCAAACAGAAATTCTGACTCTGAATTTTCTTTAAAAGTCTCAGTTATATGTATAATTTCAAAAATACACAGGTGCGCGTAGGTAGATACGAGCGCCTGTCATTTTTGAGATCATTTTAGATATCGAAAGATGCCTCGTGATTGAAGAAGAAGCTTCACTTTTTTGAATGATCGTCGTGAAAAAAGTTGCGGTTAAACGTCAGCTGCAATAAAGAATCAAGTCTGCACCGCGCTCTAAGCTTCCTTTCTACGGTTGCAAAACTACAAGTCCATTGGAATTAATAAAAAGATCCCGGTGTTTGTTTTTTAAATAGTGTATATTGTGGTAAATTATGTAAGCGAATGAGCTTAAAAACCTTTTTCGGTATTGATTGTTTAGGTTTCGCATCTTACATTTTGACGACACATTCAAGGATATCGGCTAAATGCCTATGAAAAGAATCAACGATGTAATGCTATGTAAAAATATTTTTCTCAGCTAGAGAAACTCTCGCCAAACTTATATTATTTCGCAAAGGTGGCCTGGGCGTTGCTATCGCAATCTAAGAACGCGTTTTACGGATTGAGTCGATTGACCTACATTTAAGAAAAGAAAGCGCCATACAAAAGTGTCAAGAAACATTTCGTTTGTCCGTACTTGTGCTCCATAACTTTGTTATACGCGTCCATTACATAAGGCCGCTATCGGTTTTTGTAGATTATCTCAAGTATGAGTCACGCCAGAGTAAATTTCTTACTATTTACAAAGGTACTTGCACGAAAGGTCAACGCGAGGAAAGCGAATTTTCGCGATTGACTTTCCTCGTTAGTTTGCGAAAGTTTTCCACGTACGAGGAATGTTTCAATCCCTCGGGAGGATTTCGATACTCCGTTTGGCACGGCTCTCGACGTCCTCGCATGATTTCGATAGCGCGACGTAACAATTGGGGTACAATCACGCGAAGAATATTTTCTTTCTCCTTGAGCAATTCCGTTAGCGTGCTGCGTGATCAAACTTGTTTTTGTTGCGAAGGTAAATGCCGAATCGACTGAAGCGTACACGTGCGAAATCGCGACGTGCGTCATTGAACTGCGAACATTTCCGTATTCGCGAATTCCGTACACAATAAGCAATGCTTATTGAGATTACATTTTGAAGATATCTTCAATGCATAGAAAAACTTGATATTCATCTAATAATTTATATTTGTTAACAAATCAAATTTATTTCTTGTAAATTGTAAACTGATATTTATTGCAAATAATGTGGTAATTAGAAAAAAATGTTGTCTGACAATTATCTTACTGAACTTAAAATTATCGTATATTTTAGGATAGGAAGAAAAATAGATATATTTTTTAATTCCGGATAATTACGTTTCTTTGACATAACCGGAAAGTAACATAACTATATAATAATAATCGCTATTACCGTCACGCAAGAATTAAATATCTCTATCGACGGGGCGATGAAGATAACAAGACTAAAAAGCATCCATGTCGCAATAATCTCAGACAGCTGATTTAAAACCACTTAGTAACCGTCGGATAAATGTTGTTTTACACATTGCTCATTGTTCAATATCCCGCCTTTCAAAAGAGACCGAAATGGAACACTTGATATTTGCAAAATGGTACCGATGACATACTTTTTTATTACACTTGAACACAAATCCGGGTCGAGTAGTTAAACACAAACTTTTATCCCTGTGCTCTTTATATTTGCTAATCTGTTTAGACTTTCATCGGTTTAATTCTCGAGATGTGCTCCAATAAAGAGCCTCGCACTTCCAACGAATAATATTCGAATAATTTTCGACATCATCGAAGCGCTCTCGAGTAAATTTAATAAATTTAATAAGCTTAATGAAGTCAATAAAAAATTCGTGAAATCAATTGCTCAATTGGCGACTGGCGCGGTTTTGCGAATTTATTTAGGTATCATTGCGTAATCGCATCACATACACATCCTAATTAAACGCGCTAAATTGGAAGAGTTAAATTGCATTTCGAAAATAAATGAGACGATTCGCGAGGACATGCATGCAGAACGCGAGTTTGCTCTCTATTCCCTTCGGGCAGCTTTCGATCCTTTCGATTTTTCGGCTGGACCCTATCGAGACTGGAGCATCACCGAAAGTGCGTGACGCGGTGATCGTCTGGCCACATGAGAGAGTGAAATTAAGATCGTGACTGACTAATGCGCGTCTTACGTGACATCGGGAGAGAGACACGCTTCGAAAGGTCTAACCGCATCCTTGCGCCGGAGTTACGCGGTTACGTAAGGAGAAAAGTGAGACACGCACGTACACACACGCCGAAGGAGAGAGAGAGAAAGAGAGAGACGGAGCGAGAAGTGCCGAGGAGCGGGACAGAACTCGAGGAAATGTGTATCGAACGGTGGACTTATATCACTGTTATCACTCGCCGATTTTTGCGGAGCTGTTACGAGCCGGCCGCTGTATGTGCCATTTAAAAAGAAAAAGACTGACCGACCGAACGGGATCATAACGCTCACACGTGGCTTTTATCTTCAAAGTAAGCTGATATCGTCGATTTTTCATGTCCGCTCTACAGCAGGCTAACCTTAACGACACAGATAAAATTTGCGACCCGATGGTTATGCAATGTATATAATTAAATTTCATGATTTGTAATTGAAATTTTACGATACCACGGTTGATCTTTTTTTCGCATGTCCAGTGTTTCTCCCGCGAACGATAATGGTTTTGTAAGATTAACGAGACGATTGTGTGAGACAAGAGCCGTAAGACTGAGAAATTACCCGCGAATTCCGTGTAATTCATTTCTTATCTGAATACGACGCTAATTCAGGCACAACGAGAGTTCTGTTGTATGTGTATCTGCTCGGAACAAATGTGAATTTTCCATTATCGTGCGCGCAGCGCAGCACGGCGCATCAATCGAACACGGAGCGGAGTGAAAGCCAATCGCGGGCATTGTACGCGAAATGAAAAGCGTATTGAAGATCACGCGAAATTACGTAAAAGAAATTCATCTTGGCGCGGCGGCGGCGGCGGCGGCGGCGTCGTCGAACTTACGAGCGCGCGGCCAGTCCGCAGGACACAGGAGCCTCAAGATTAATTATTCTCTGCCTTCACCTTTTACCCAACTTCTACGCGATTGCGTAAGCGAGTAGTGTCAATGAGAAATGGCTAGGAGAAACGCAGGACAATTTTTTATTAAGTAACCTTTCGTCGGACAATTGAGATTTCGGTGTATTCTCTCTTATTATTAACTTCAGACATTCAGGCAAGAAGAATAATACGGACAAAGGACTGAAAAAAAACGTGAATAAATGAGATATTAACACTAGATTATAATCGATTATTTTTTGTCTTTTTAGATTAATATCCTATCTTGTATGTCTTTTTAGATTAATATCCTTTCTTGTATGTATAAAAGATTCTGAAATGCTGTAACTTTTCATTAATCATTTCCATTATTCTAAAGTTATATTTAAAGTTATAAGCCCGTATTCAGAACGCATTTATAAAGATGTTAGCGCGTTTTTTGTCATTTTATCTTAATCTTTTTGTAAATCTTGGATAGAACAAGGATAGAACAACAAGAAAAGTGCGTTAACATCTTTATAAATGCGTTCTGAATACGGGCGCCATAGTTTTTTTATTATATCTAAAGTTATATTTCAAAATCCTATCTTTTACATAAAAAATAAAATATTAATCTAAAAAATAAAAATGATCAGAAATGATCGTTTTTGGTTAATTCGGTGTTGAAGCTATATTGAAAATATTCCAAATTGCCAACGATGTCAAATATATATCTGCCGAGAGACGAGTCATGAACGTGCAAATAGCGGCGTAAATACTTCGCGCGTTCGCGAGTCTGTTTACTCTCGCGAGTTACATGCTTCGCAGCGACTTTCCTCGTGCGCGTCACGGCAACGGGTTCCCGGCGTATAAATTCCCAAGCGTTAAACGGCCGGCCGGTGATCGATCCGCGTCCCCGACGTCTCTTCCCGGCGACTGTTTGACCCGTTTAATGTTTCAACTCGCAGATCGTAGCCGCGGCTTTTTTCACTTCCCGCCAGGTCTTTCGCCAGCCGTGGGCTGGGAATGCAAAACGGCCTTTGCGAACGAGAGACGCTCCTCGCACTTTCTTCCCTTGTCAGCATTTGCTTTGCATTACGCAGACAAACTTTATTGCTGCATTTATCGTCGCATAGACACGCCGACTCCTTCCTATCCCATTCTATTCCGGGGCCTTTGCATAATTTCTTTTTTTTATTTATTATATAAGAGACTCTTCTTCACCGTCATCCCGCGTTCTCAATGCGACTGTCTCGTCGGTGCAATACCACGATTGAAAATATGAAGCGGTCTTTTTGCGTCTCCGAACATTTCCCATTAGCGCCATTTGTTACTTTCTCAACAGGAGAGTTTGTATATCCCAAACGCGCTGATTACATTAGAAATTTCATCGCGGATCAGTTGTGAGCTTGAGATTCACGTGGCGAGCGCAGAAGTGCCGGAAGACACGCGGAAACGCGAGATCAAGCGGTGCAATGCGCGTACGTGTTAATTAAGGCAGAAAACAGACTTCGGATGAAAGTCACGGCTATATAATGACGTGCTTAGCTTGCTTTTCTGCACGAATCTATCGCGTAACGCGATCGAGTTGCGGTGAAAGTGGTGGACGGAGAATAAAGTCCCATTGCCTAAATTCTCTTGGAAGAATTATAATTCTCGGTCGACGAGATCAATCGTCAACTCGCACGAGTGCGATGGACATTCGCGTACATTCTTGAAACGAAGAGAAGAAAAATGGACCTGCCGCGAGAGAGAAGCGCCATTCTTATCTTTCTTATTGGCAGCCGTTCGGGATTAAGACTGATTTATCGGCAAATTTGCGTGTCGCCGGGTACCTGGGAACGTCCTTGACGAACGGAAGCTCGTAAACCGCCGAGGGATAAAGGTGTCCCGCGGGCGGGCCGCGCGCGATAAAACGCACAAACGAGTCGATGATGCGCTCGGGCGTCCCACGTGCCGCGACCGCGATGCATACATACGTCCGCCGCGCGCGCGCGGATATCCCACGAGGCCGCATTCCGCCGCGTCGTCGTCGGGTTTCAATAGACGGTACTTTTTATGCGGAACGTGTAGAATCCGTAGATATATCGCCCCGTTCGGTGCGTCATCCAGCCGTGGTCCGGGTCTCGGATCATTACGGCCTCGTATTCGCGTCCCATATCTAGCGCCAAGCGTGGGCGCTCGATTGCACCTTTTATTTGTCTAGCGTCGGAGAACCGTTTGCATGCAATCTGATTACAGAGCCCGAGCCAACGTTGGCGATAAATTTAACGACGCGCGGCGGCAAAAATCGATAAGGATCTGCCTCGCGGATTATGGTTAACAAATTACGCGAAGGAATCTCATGTCATTCGTGGAAACAGGAAGAAGACTCTTCTTTAAAAGTAATTTCGTTTTCAGACGAATAATAATAGAGATAAGAGGCTTAGAATGATTTTCAGCAATATATATATATGGAAGGCCAAGACAATAAATCACCAAGAAGAAGAAGTTGCGTAAATTATCGCAAATTCAAAACACGCTTTGTTCTCCTGCGCTTTCTTGAATCCTATCAATCGCTTGCGAAACGCTTGCTGCAACCGCGTGTAAGGCGCCCATCATCCGGCCACCCTCTCCCCTCCCGTAAACGCGCGCCGTGAGAGAACTTGGGATTTACATTTTATACCTCGCGATCTCGCAGCTGGTGGTCTGACAAGATGCTTACGCGCGATTTGCACAGAATGCCCGTATCATCCTTCTCCGATTCCCGATTCCATCCGGCGCCGATTATCGCCGGCGTTGGCACCCTTCCACGTCGTCCTCTCGCGAATTTACACTCTACCGCGGCCGTGCTCTCTCTCTCTCTCTCTCTCTGGCTTCGCTACGACACGGCCGCCTGCCCATTCGGCCCTTGAAATTATTTCCATCCTTCAGAAACTGCCATAAACTAGCATCCGGTATCATACGGACGTGAGAATATATGATTGAATTTTTATCTTGCATGTCGCCAAGATGCTAACTCCACATCGTGGAGTTTGCGATTTGGATATTTCTCAAGTTTCACACGCGATCTCAAATTTTCTTGAAAATTTATGTTCCATGATATTCTCTCCGTTCTTGCGAACAAGCCTCTCTTCTATTAATCTGTTAGTCATATGTATGTGTCTTATATATTTTTAATTTATTGCAGAATTAATAAGTTGACATTTTCAATCGTCAAGTGGGATTTTACGCTTAATAATAATTTTTATATCCTCTCTATTTTATATTACTATTGGACATTTTATTTACTTAATATATTTATATATTTATATCCGTATCTTTTTCTTTATGTCGATCCCTAACGCTGATTGCGCGAGGCGATTCATTCGCAATTCTCACAGCGTGTCGCGCTGCTCGCTCGCTCGTTCGTTCGCGCGATTCATTTGCGATTCTTGAGCCGTACCCGATCGCGCCACGCGCGTGTTTACATCCACGTAGGAAACACCTTGGTCTCGGCACGAAAACCCAGTTAGCGGACGAGCCAAGTCGAGTCGGGTCGGGCGTCTCTCGAGGACATCCTCGAGATCGCGCGCACGCGAACCAACCTGCGCTTAATCCTCGGAAACGCCGAGGGGGAATTGATCGTTATCGTGGGATTCCGAGTTTTATGCATCCTGCTACAGAGGATGACCGGGAAAGAAGTGTCGCTGCATACGAACACACGAGAGTCACGGAACTGGGAAGAACTCTATTTCTCCCTCGATCGCGAATTAAGGCTTAATGAGAGATGATTTCATCTAATTTCTTTCCTTCATTTGTAGATCAAATTACGTATAAGTAGATTGTAATTTAATTTACATATATATTTAAATAATCATATTAATAAATAAAGTGTATGCTTTGTACAGGGTAAACTCCTATGGGGTCGCCACTGCTCCTACTCAATATTTCATTAATTTGAACTAAAAGAAAAGTAAATTTTGACCAACATGGAAGTTAATTTAACTATTTAGGAACTATTTAATCTAATTTAACTTCCATGTTAGTCAAAATTTTACCTTCCTTTTAGTCAAAATTAATGAAATATTGAGTAGGAGCAGTAGCGACCTATGGAATAGTGATTAAAAATGATTCAAATTAAGTCTAATTAACACTACGAGTTTAACAGTGTACGTATATTCATATTTTTCCAATTTTTTAATTGGAGACGTTTATTATAATTTACAATGTATATGTAAATTATACGTAAATTATATCTTATATGTCACTACCAAAATGATCGAAACTCACCCTGCAGCAAAAATCCATGCAGCGCGAGGTTCATGGCTACGATATGATTGATTTCTTCAGCCTGAAAAAAAAAGACATTGTTAGAATAAGACAATAGTTGCGAAACAAGATAAATATTCAATTTCATAATACTCATTACTTGTCATTAGAATTGCGTATATAAACTTCCATCGAATTTATTTAATCGTAAACATTAAACGCTGCGGAAGTATCTGGATATTTTTAATAGTCCGCATAACGGGCAATAAAATTGTCTCACAAATGGAGAAAGCGTTACGTATATCGAGTATAACGTCGGAAGCACGACGTCAACGTCCAAACGCTAATGTTATTCTAACAATTTGCTCTCAGAGGGTAATAACGTAATAACTAGCCATGCTAATTGCTACTAAATCGCTCGGAGGCGTAAAGGAATTAGCCGAGGCAAATAAACTCGCCGCGGTCTGCCGCTCTTTGTGTGCTCTTGCGGACGGTCAGTAGCTTCAAAGGACGTGTGACATCTCTATCGTCAGTGTCAATATTTGTCTGTAAGCCTCAGCACGAGAAGAGGAACAAACGCCGTCTAATACCGCGGTGCCGCACTCAGCGCATGTCGATCTATCGTGCGCCCCGAGCAGCTCGCTAATTGCCCGTCTAACTAATTAAGCGCAAACTTAGGCAACTCCTCGAGCGAAAGTCCTTGGTAGCACAGTCAAGAACGCAATTTAAAGAGCGATTCGGTCAGCGTTATAATTCTGCGACGTTATAATTTCGCATCGCGATCAGAACAGGAATTCTTTGTCACGCCTTACCACTTTTCTTTTTTTTTTTTGTTCGTTTTACAATACGCTTTCAGAATATGCTTCACGGACGTTTGGTTTGTCGCAACAAACTGTAATTAAAGCAACTTTCATTATTAATGCTAAGGACTTCGAAGAAAATCGTTACAGATATAATTTTTTGCACATTGAATGGAACTGGTGACGGATTCCTTCGACATATTTAATTTTTACCGTTACCTTTTCGTTATTTAATATTTGTGAAAATAAAAAGTGCAACGATTATTTAAAACATTTTAGATAACTTCGTTAGGAGTTATATTCGTGTGCATTTTTATTTATATTATTTCGATGTCATTATCAAATGTACAATGGCTGCGGCGCCGCGTGTGACTGATTTCGTACGTGCGAAAAATGATAAATAACATCGCATGTGCATACATGGGCAAAGTAGAGGGGAAGGTTCGAAAGTCCATCGGGAACAATGACCGGTCCGCGTTGCAAACGAAAATAATTTAGGTCGCGCAAGTTAACGTTATAACGGCTTTATTGACGAAGAAACAGTCGATGAGTATATCGCGAAATACTGTCGAAAATAATTGCAGGGTCAGAAAAATATGTCATGTCTGAGAAAATGAGAAAAGATTAATGTATGCAGTAAATCTCATTTTCATGAACAGCAAAGATTTTCTTCAGTGTTTATAATTGTTCGGTATTTTCGATGCCGAAATTCTTAAACGCGATTAAAACATTCGTTTTTATTGTGTAACATAACTTTCTCTTTGTTTCTCGCAATTCTTTACTTCTAGACTATCGATAAAAGTTACTTTCATCGAGACTGTTAGACTTTGACACATCGACTCGAAAGTGATATTAACGTTTTAAATATAATTTATCATCATGACAATCGAGAAGAATATTTATTTAACTTCACATTTCGTATTCGAATCTATTTTTATCATAGTTGTAATATTATCTTTTGTAAAAGTAAAACAGTGTAGTAAAAAAAAATAAAATAACACCTCCATTCTTGGATTTAAAACAACAGTGTGATGTCGGAATTAACTTACAATTACAATTAACTTGCGGTATTTGCAATTCTGTAATTATCTTCTTTTTTTGCGTGTGCTCAAGCGTGATCAAAATGTGTAAAAGTTATTATTACGTTCGGTGATAATTACGCATCCGAGAATATAGAAGGCTACGCACAGCCGGGAATCGTGCCTAGATAGGAAATTCGTCGTTTGCAAAACGAGCGCGCGATATTTGGCAATCCCGTGCAACTCGAATAGCTTCAAGGTCGCAGGTTGCACAAGTGCACACAGCTGCGGCGGCCTGTGTGCACTTTATTGCGATGTAAAAGCGGCGCGACGTTTATCGGATCTCGATTTATCATAAGTCGAATCGTGGCTCGGTCGTTCGATAAATGATACCGATAACGCGCGCGGTCCCGCGATCGGCGCGTTTCTTCGGTACGTTTATGTGGCAGTTATGAATGATCAGCGCGATTCAATCATTCCCGTGCCTGCCTTCCAACGCGCGGGGGCGTATGCATACATCGCGGTGTGTGTCAGTTCCATCGGCGAGCGCGAGATATTCATTCCGCCGGGTAAAAAGGCAAGATGAATATCGCCGCCACGTACGTACGATCGTTAAACCGAGAAAAATCGCGTGGCGATCTATCGACGGCTCTTAACCCGGCCGGTGGTTGCGCCCGTCACTCTCAGATGTATTGTAAATCAATGTAACGATCGTCGAGGGAGGAACGCTGCAACCGTAAACGTACGCTGATTTGCAATTTCAATAATAAAAAGGAGGGGGGGGGGGCAAATTTTCCAAGATATTTATAGCTTTCCTGCACTCTGATTTGCTATGAGTCTTTGCTCCTATTCAATATTCGGTTAATTTGATTAAAACCATGAGATAAAATTAACGACATATTGAGTAAGTCTTATTCAATATGTTGTTAATTTATCTAATTTAACTTCCATGTTAGTAAAAATTCTACCTTCCTTTTAGTCAAAATTAATGAAATATTGAGTAGGAGCAATTGCAACCTATAGTTACATCCAAAAGGAATAGTTACACCCAAAAAAAAAAGAATTTTTATATACATGGAATCCTCTAAATCTTAAAGGATTTTTACTCTTATATTGGTCTCAAAAAGATTCCTCTGAAATCAAGAGAATAATAGTATAAACAAGAGTATTTAAGAGAGAAAAAAAGTATTTTTCACTTTATTAAAAGAGTATAAATGGTGATATTTGAAAAATTGTAATAATTGAGATTCTCATGACAAAGTACAAAAAATATGATTGTTGTAAAATAAGTAAGCTTAGAATATATGAGATTATAGAAAAAATCACTTTGAACGTAAAATACTTTTTTGGGTGTAAAAATGATTCAAATTGAGTATAATTTAACGTTAACTACGAATTTAACAGTGTATCAATGAAAATCTTTTTATTTTGTCTAAATTTAGATGTGCGAGCATAATGCGTGCAATAAATGCACAGCATCTTTGCCTTCATCGCGCGTTTAATGTTTTTCCTCTCCGCCTTCTTTATCTTTATTCCCAACTATTACGGAAATCACTACAACATTCATATGTAAATGTATCGCTCGCAAATGGTATATTTATTTTTATGGAATGTATTACACTTTCGATACGCGCGTTGCATACGATTCGCAAGGCGTCTCCGCTCGTTTCGGCGCACTTTCCTCGCGTCTCTCGTGGACGGCGTTCCTGAGAGAGACGATTTTCACCTTATGTAAAACCGGCACATCGGCCCGCCCGTGGCTTGTTTCCACTGTGAACGACTTTCCCCCCTTCGGTCCGGTATCGCGCGATGCACGCACGATGCGTTTCATCGAAGACAACAGCGGCCACACCTTCAGCTGGATTTCGCGGCTGATTTACGATCGATCGATGAATTCTTATTTTTGCGTTGCCCGCAAAAAAAGATAATTATAGAATCATAAATATTTATTACAAATTAATCTCGACACTTAAAGTATAAACGATGACGTCTGTTGAAAGACCGCGACTTTCAAGACACGTATAAAATAAAATTTTTAAAATAGCATTCTTATTTTTAGATCTCACTGTTATTTTAATATATTTATAGTATTTAGTAATTTTAATAGTTATTTATTTTATATTTTTTGTATTTTGTCATGATAATGCAAATATTACAATTTTTAAAATATCACTTTTTATACTTTGTCATGCATATCTTAAGAAAATTTGAGATGAAATAGTCTCATTGATGAAATAATTTCACTGCATAGAACGCAAGCGACTTTTGGCGTTAGTTGAATGCCGAGAAACCAGGAAGTCGATCGTTTTCGCGTTTCTAATTAATAGTCCTCGGCCCGTTAGCTCTAATTTTACACGGAGGAAAGCGAATTCGAAATCGTTCACGTCGAAGACGCGACGTCGCGTTCCGCATACATTAACGTCGCAGATTCCACTTCCGAAAGCAGGAAATTCAAGGTCGTACATACGTTTAAGCATTCTCACTGTGTAAAATGGAAGGCGATTAATTTTTCGGATCTCTGACGAAAATCGTGAACGCTCCGAAGAAACGAGGGAAAATGCGGAAAGCAAAGATAATTTACGATATTGCAATTATCCCTCGTATATTTGCATAAGCCTCGTGTCAGCTATGTACTCTGTTGTTGTTCACACATCATTACTTTTTAGAGACTTTACTTTTCTTGCGCGATTCGCACATCCGGATATTGAAAAACGAAATCGCTCGGATGCCACAGAATCGGAATAAATTATTTCGATTTCTCGGAGTAGCGAGGAACTCGTAGAAATGTCGAGCTCTGACGATACGCGCGTATATGTGTGAGCCGTTCAAACGATACTTTCTTTTTAATCTCTAATTACTAGATAGCATACACTAAACGCGTCGCTTCTTTACAGTCGAATCTGGAAAACTTTCTAGGCTGAAAGAGATATTGATTTCACCGATACGTTATGTTTATGACGAGCGAATTTTTCTGTATCGCCGGTTTATCTTCCTCGTTTTGCGCGTTCTAATAATTTAAGTATATGTATGTGTGTGTGTGTACATATATATATTATAAAAAATATAATGACACTCTCTAATCTCTAAAGATATATTAAAGATCATGAGATTATTAATAATTGATGATCATGATTATTAATAACTATCATATTAACTATCATATCAGATATAGCACACGTTTTAAATTCCATAAGAGACGCTTTTATAGCCATTTTCATCAAGATAAATTAAGGAAGTTACTATAATGCACGAATTGTAAAGATCCTGTTAAAAAAATTTAAATAAACTTAATTAAATATTTGTAAAGGCAAAAACATATTAATGTAATTAAATATAAAATTTTATCACTAATTCTAAAACGTATTTAAGAGTGCTGATGATGAAACTTTTTCAATTATTTTTAATTTTTTAGGAGGGAGCGTTAATAAAAAAAACAATTATTTATGAATAAATGTGAACATATTGTAGACAATTAAATGCCATATCGATTTTGTTTGCATTTCGGAGCAGCAACTTCACAGATCCTCGTAATATCTCCTCTAAAGAATTCGTACATTAATTCGCGTCCTAATCGACGAGATGATTGTCATAAATAGATGAATCCTTCCATCACGCGTCATTTCCATTATTACGATAGAGCTCTGAGCATTCTCATTATCCAGCTTCGACTGCAAGTCGGCGCTCAAATCGGTTGGACAATATCTCACCAACGGAGATCGAAACTCAAATGATAATGACGATAATTCTGCGATTACATAAACGCAGCTCCGCGAAACAATGTATATACTCTCTTTTGCGATTCCATCGTAGAATTTATTCTGGCCGTGACAGCTCGGAATTAAGACGGAGCTAGACGGCGCGTTCGTGCGCGAGCCGAATGAGAGAGCGAGCAGGATGCCTCGTGAGCGCATCCTGAACTTTCTAAACCGATTCGCGGCGAATCCCCGGCGATCCGATCGTGCGGCCGCGCGCGGCTGTATTCCCTTTCATGGCGAGTCACGAGCTGCTACGTTTCTTTCCTCTCAGAGTCTCCTATCGAAATAACTCGTGTGACATCGATTCTTCACCAAGAAAATGCAAGAAAAATCTCAAATCGCATCGTAAACGCGAACTTTCGAAATGAAGTCGACGCAGAAACTCGAACTTATAAGAATAAAAGTTTATGAATGGCCCGAAAGAATCAAGGTTGAAAACTTAAAATTCAAGAATTGAGAATTTAAGATACGGAAAATCTACGAACTTTTACAGAATAAAGATTTTTAATTCGATACATAATCGAGCATTAAAGATTTGTAAAAGCAATGTATCGTAAAATATATATGAATATTTTCGTGAGATTTTCGTCAAATATTTCAATCTCGAGCGTTTCTAATCTATCGGGCTCATAATCGACTATATGCTGTTGTAAAATAAGAATTTATTAATCTATACATTCGAATTAAACTGTTCCGGAACACGATGTTCCGATGAAAATGATTACATTGTCTTCTCGCGGTTCGCTCGGACGATTACGCGTCTCGACGTTACGTGGGATCGATCTCCAATTACCTTCCAGTTTCCGCGTTTCAGATAGGCCGGAAATTGATCGGAGGTTTGCGTGTACCAGACCGTCTGGCGATCTGGATCTCTGTTTCACCCCTTTCTTGCATCAGCAGGAAGTTACGAATTTCCTACGAGATAACTGAAAATCTAAAGCTCAATCCAATTTCTTTAAGAAACTCTGCGAATTGAGCAATTATTTAAAAGCAATTATTTAAAGCTCTCTTTGATATGTCAGCATTTAAATGTTTAGCTTAAGTAAGAGTAAACGACTTTCATATTTTTACATTCTACGCAGAACATATAAGGTACTTGAAATTAAATGACGTTAGTAAATTAATTCGCATGTTGATGTCTATATTGCTAAATTACGTTATCAAGTACCTAATTGGATTCATTAAAATATTTCGATTGAAATATTATTTTTTAATTATCTAAAAACTCGTGCTATTTACATTCCTTCGTTTGTTTACTTTAAGATTAATTTATAATCAATTCCCATGTTAATTCGATTCCTGCGGTATTATTCAAACACAACCGGCCGCCGAAATTGGTGCATCGTTGATGGAATACTCGCTATGCGCGTCTTCCGCCTCCGCGAATTAATACAGAACTTTCTTACCGATCTTCTTACGTAAAGACCCAATTATCCAGACGATCAGCTCGTCAGCGTGATGGAATAATGAGCTGCGGTACATTGTAGACTGTGCGATTATCGATAAATCACGTGCGGCGAAAAACATGCGGCGAGATCGATACGCCTGGAACGGGAATAATATTTTCGACCTCGGCGAAAACCGCGGCTTCCTTTTCCGCGAATACTTTGCTCAGCTTTAATGTATCAACAACTGACGTTTAACTGGATACGCAATCGTGCCCCAACCACGCTACCCAAGATCTCCGCACAGAGGCAATGATCTGTCCGTCCGATTCATAAATCAATCTTGAATCTCGAATGAGATTGCGGACGGATGAATCTGTGGAAAATCGCCGATGACTCAATCACGTCGTTCTTAATTCACGCTACTCGTGAAAAATATGTGAAAATTGTTGTTTTCATCTTTATGAATGCAATTTTCTATGGAAATATCCGTTAACAGTTTTGGAATAAATAAGAAGTCATAATTAATAGCACTTGCATTAAAGATGCAAATATAAATCATTGTTTTTTTAATTAATTTTAAGTAGGTTTTCATAGGATTTGAATATTTTCCATTTTATATTTAGGAACATGGTATACAATAAAAAAAATTCTGGTAAAAAACGGACGAATCAGAAAATTTTGTAGGATTGATCAAAAATTCTGGTTACTATAATAGAAATTTTGGTTGTTATAATAGAACTTGATACTTTATAATTTATAATAACCAGAATTCCAATTATAATAACCAGAATATTTGATCTATCCTACAAGAATTTTCTTATTTGTCCGTGTTTACCCAGAATTTTTTAGTGTATATATCGTAAAAGAGAGAGAAATCATTCAATTCGCGATAAATGCTAACAACATTCTGTTCTTCAGATATTTTATCATAATAATAGAATATCTGTGTAAGTGTTTTTTGTCAATTTTCTATCAATTTTTTAACTCTTAAAGTGATAATTTACTTTTATCGTTAACTTCAGCGCGATAGTCTCGCGGAGAAAATTTCAAGTATCGTGGCGCCACGCGAGGGATCGTTCACATTTCACGGTTGGCCGATCAGATCGGTTCTCCGGCGCTATGCTGCAGTGGAGCACCGGGTCAATGTATCGACGTACGGCGATACGGTTGGCGCGCGTTACATTACACGTAAGCCTGGCCAGCGGACATTCTCTCTAAACGTTCACCGATTGTATTTTGCTTCTTTTTTACGGCTTTCGTGCGGCCGATAATGAGCCGTGTCATTCGCCCGTTGAATGAACTGCTCGGCTGTTGAAACGCTACCGCGGCTTTTGAGGTAGCGAGGATCTTTACACGCGGCACAATGCGGCGGTAAATGGCGTGACATCCCTCCCTGCGCCGAGGTGCGAAACGCGCGCGCGTATAACGCATCTTAATACATCTCGGCGCGATAGCCTCGGGACCGGCCGATTGCGAAAGACGGCTCAATCGTTCCGAGACCGCGCTCATGAACAAGCCGCAGAAAATGTCGAAAGGTCGTGTAATGGGCCTTTAATTGACAAGGTGACAGCCGATTAAAACGTACAACGATCTCATAAAGCTGTAATCCCGTTGGCTTGCTTCAACACTTTAACTCGAGGACTTGACTGCCCCGTTCGTACGATACAAAAATTATTCGAGAAACTTTTTACCTGATTATGTTAACTTTGATACGTAAATTGCATTTTGTAAAATGCAAATTATTTCGCAGGAAGTGAGGACAGAGATATGATTGTCAAATATGATATACAGGCGCAAATATAGTAATAGCGAGAAATCTACTTTGCATTGATATCTTAGCGCTATCATAACTTACGCTACCTGAAACCAGGAATGTCAGCAATCTCATTCTGCGGCTTACTAGCGGAAGGTCAGTTTCGATATAAAATACACCCTTCTATCTCTCTCAACCTCTAAAACCACAAGAGAGAGAGAGAGAGAGAGAGAGAGAGAGAGAGAGAGAGAGAGGGATATCTGTTTCACTACTGCACCGCCAATGAATGACAGTTATCGTGGTATCAAAGTTCACAGATGTTAATAATATTCTATATTATAATAATCTTTTTATTAATCCGTAAAGTCAATGCAACAATTGTTACACTGAAAAACAAATTTGATTAAAAACGGACGAATCAGAAAATCTTGTAGGACTGATCAAATATTCTGGTTATTATAATATAAATTCTAGTTATTATAATAGAATTCAATATTTTATAACTTATAATAACCAGAATATTTGATCAATCCAACAAGAGTTTCTGATTCCGTTTTTAATCAGAGTTTTTTTTCAGTGTATCTAAAAATTATTATTCTTTCAAATTCTTACGCGTTACGTCAATTTAAATATCTTTGCCTCAAGTCATACAGTCTCAGCCGCCACGCGACTGCCGTTTTTCTCCCGTAATTTCTGCAGAATTTCAAACGGATAAAACGGCCGACCTTCGCGTCTCGCAGAATGTAAACGCCCTTCGACCGAACAGTGGCGATTCCGGCGAAAGGGTTGCCGTCGCCCCACAAGTTCTTTTATTACGTCATTACACCTACGCCACACGAGTCGTGTAAGAGGCGAGCGAGTCGCGCGCGCGCATATTAATTTGCATTTTTCTCTTTCTTTCCTTCGCGCCCCGGACGCGCTTGAAACGCCGCGCTCAGCCGGACCTATCGCGGCCGGACTCCGTCGCTATTATCCGATTATATCATTGAGAAATCGGCGGCGGAACGAACCCGTAATGAGAGCACGCGCGCGAACCTCCCTCGTGGAAATATTCGCGGTAATAGCCGCCTCGCGGTAATCCCTGTCGGCGGGCTATAAACAACGTGGGATGAACAAAGTAGAACGGATGAAGACGTCGCATTATGCAAATTCACTAATGACGGTAATTACATTAACGGCAATAAAAGGCGGACTGCCTTTTGTGATGAATTGCTAATATGTGTCTAAATAATCGCCATTTCTTTCCGAAGAGGATTCAATTGAAAGAAAAGAAGAAAGGGAAGGGAAAAAAGTCTCGAGTCTCGACGACTTAAGATTTCATAAATCTTCGTCGTCTTTCAATAGCGTCTAATGTATCGTTTAGGTATAATTGAGCTGTCGCTACTATAATGAACCAACGCCGCTATTATCATAAAGCCATAATAACAGCATTTTGACTTCATCCTTTCTGTTTACATGTGATTACTATATCGTTAATCGGACCCGTCTGGTTCTCATCCACGTCATTCGGCATTCGGCGAAAACGACCGGACATTATCCGATAATCCGAAAGTCATCCCACGCAAGTCGCGATCGGCCGTGAAAGTCAAAAAAGAAAGAGTACGTCGCCCGGTTGTTTCGCCCAACCGCGCTACCTCGCTACCTCGTTATCCTCATTATGTTATGTCTCTTGCGATTTATCGTCATCGCAAATCGTCGGCATAAAGGAGGTTTCACAAGCACCGGATATTTAGCGACCGTTAAATTGAAGTTGAGCGCTCGTTAATTTGTAATTTCTTTCGCCGATCTTAAAGCAAAAATTATATTTTCGTTACACTTCCCTCGTTCGTAATAAAGATTTATCTATTAAAATCTATATATTTTACGCAAGTCACTTTGCTATGCACATAATGTGTTATTATTATATATTATATAATAATTATTATGTATTATACGTATTAAAAATACTTTAAAAAGGATTAAAAGGACTAAAAGTTTTTGCGAAGCAGCTGAAAGAATTTTTTAAGACGGTTTGAGACATTGATTCAAAGTATAAAATTTTAACAAGGCAAAGCATATAGTGATAAATGTATAGTGTAGGATTATATTTAAGAAGCGAACAAAATACAATACAAATAAAGCAGCATCAACAAAGAAAGCTAAACGCACGAAGAAAGCATGGACATGTTTAACATAGCTGTCTCCAGCATCAATGGTCCATTTACGTCTATCCGATTTGATTATGTCAATCGATCACGCGGAACCAAAGGCCTTTCGAAATTGAGCGAGAACGTTCAATGTAGGGGATACATGTCAAGGAATTCAGCACAGTTATTTAGCCCTCAAGAGACGTGTTCCTCGATCCCTTATCTATTTCTCTAACAATAAGTCAATTGATTGGATTAAAGATTCGATTTTACGATATTTGCAAAAATGTAATTCGATCAATCTTGTCTTAGTTTAATATTTTATGTGAATATTATATAATGTTAACGACAATTCAATTAAAAACTTTTTTTAAGTTAGCATGAGCATATTACATTTCAGATCCCTTATTCGTTTTAATTACATACATGTCGAGGAATTCAGCACATAATTACGCACTGAATTACTGAAAAAGAATTCTGGTTAAAAACGAACGAATCAGGAAAATCTTATAGGATTGATCAAATATTCTGATTATTATAATAGAAATTTTGGTTATTATAAGTTATGAAATATTGAGTTCTATTATAATAACCAGAATATTTGATCAAACCTACAAGATATTCTGATTCGTTCATTTTTAACCAGAATTTTTTTTCAATGTATGATTTTAAAGATTAAACTTAAATATTTCATAAAATTACATTCCGTACGTGCAGTAATAACAATAAATGAGTCATCGATAGTATAATAGTGTGAAATATAATAGTGTGAAACACAATGCGTAGGTACATTCATACATGGTGCGTGTCCACTGCACCATGTATGAATAGATAAGACTGATAGAGTGACAGTGGCGATCTGGGAGGAGAATTGGAGCGAACGCCTATTCGCGCCCGGCGATTTACGCTCCTTCCGTAATACAACACACTCGGGAATGGTTTAACAATGCATTTCGCGCGTGGGTCGTGTCGTAAAGGCGCTCTTGCGTAATGCGGTATCGATTATCATTAGAGAGTTATCGATCGTGTACCTCGGGCGACAGAGAAACAGGGATCAGGAAGGAGAGAAGGAGAGACAAAGAAAGAAAGGGAAGAAAAGAAAGCGCAAGGAACAGTGAAGTTTTTACGATGGGAAAGATTGACGTTAGGTCTTTAACAAGAGAAAGGGATTGACTGCGAGGAAAGCTCTCTTCCATTTTTGTATTATGTGTAATCAATTTTCAATTTTGTACATTCGTGCGCTATCTTCTTTCCGTAGCTTGTGTTGCAAGGAAACTGATTAAAGTGAATAATGTTAACGTGGAAAAGATTGAAATTAAAAACTTAAGCGATATTTAATGTCCGATGTGGATAGTTTAACACAGAATTTCCGCGCGATGCGTTAAACACGGATTTACTGCGTTTCGCGCGCGAAATTGGGGCGGCTCGGTATTACCATCACTTTCCTGATACATCTTAATCGGATTCGTAGTTTCTGCCTCGTACCGTCGTTCCGATGTGAACTTTAGGCGTATTTTAGGCGCATGTTGCGCAAACTGAATCTCGCGTAAAAATGCATTCACTAAAGTATCGATCGATGTATTATTTCTGTGCGAAGTTTGTATTTAAGATCGTTTTAAGTTTGGCCTCAGGTGGTCTTAAAATTCCATCCATCCAATAAAATAATTGTACAACGTCTCGAAAAGATCTTAAACGTTCTTAAATTTAACTATACAAAATTGAACTATAAATATGTCATTTATTCCTGTTTTTTTTTTTTAAGAAAAAAAAAATCTGAGAAGAAATGAGAGAAGCTGAAAAATTTTATGGCAAAGAAATTCAGAATCGCATACTTTCTTAATTTTGCAAAAGATTAATTTTACTTTTTTAAATAATATTTAATATTTCTTGACCTTTTATATATTTTCCCGCGTCACTAAAAGAAAGATTGGAAGTTAATCGACTACGGTTAAAGGGTCAAATATCTCATTGGAAATAGAGCGAATTAAAGTATCGGCCGAACAAGTAGATACAACCGGAGGTGATCAGCAGCCGCGCGGGTCGCCAATAAAATAAGCATAATCGCCGAGCGGCGATAGTTGCAACGCGCGACTAGCCGGCTTTCATTTTCGATAAGCGGTCTTTTAAAGACGTGATAGAATTTCTCAAAAATTTTTATGCTAATTTCGCGTGAAGCCGTTTTGTGGAACCTAATAGCGAAAAATCGTTATCTAAATCTGCTCCAACTACATCGAAGCACCAAAGTGCCGCTTTGTCTCACTGTAATCGAAATGGAATAAACACATAAATGAAAAAGAAGAAGAGACTTTCGTCCTTGGTGTTTCCGGTCAGGCCGAGAGGAACGAGCAAAAAGGACGAGGCAATGATCCTCGCTGGTTTGCTTTCTAGCAATTATCGCGGCCGGTGAGTAGACGAGAAAACTGCATATCTCTAAGTATCTATAATACACCTTTTCGACCTAGATCTCGCAAGATATCTATCGGTAACAGGAAATCCTGTCCCTCTAAAGCGCGCGCATACTTCTCCTCATCTGGAATCTGTCGCAGGAATTTGTTGTAGAAATTAACTGATCGGCTAGCTTTACAAAAGTAGGAAAGAAAGTGACAGTAATGCGTAATAAGAATGTCGCGTGTCATTCCCAATCGCGATTGTACTTCAAACAGCACGCTTATGTATATATTATTTGACTTATTCTTTCAATTAGCCGGATCGTTCTCAACTACAGATGTTTCCTCGCCGCGTATAATTGTGATTCCTATCGTCGGTCTCCGTTTCAATCCTTTACTTTTTATGTAATGTAATGCTGCATTACACTTTTAAATCGATGGGAATATAATAAATAATTTCTCGGGATCTCCAATGGCTAAAATTACACGCGCGGTTGCGCACAGAAAGGAGATTTTCTCTATTAAAAATTCTATCGCGGGATCTCTCGCGGTGGAGTAGAAATTGCACATGTAGCGTGCGGAGCGTGTCTTCTGTGAGGTCGTAATGCGTAGCACGTGTGCGAATGAAAGCGAGAGAGTTTCCCGCGGCGCCTCGGGAAACGCCGGGATTCAATCAGCGATTCGACAAACAAGGCTAAGTGAATCAAGCGAATCAGAACGGGGAAGCGATCTTCGCCAACTTCCTCGCAAAAATGACCACGCCAAAAGTGGCCAGAAAGTTCACGTTTCAGTTAACTGCACGAGGTCTTTATTCAATAATTGGTGCAATTAGCTAGATGTATTGCAAAATAACGATCGGCTAATTCAATTTTTTACATTAATTTTAAGATCCAAACTTGATATTTCGCGCTACCCAGAACGTCGTTAAAATTGCAGATATTTTATATTGCACAACGAAAAGGAATGGCAAAAATTGGTCAAAAATTGAAAGTAAAAAATTGCAACGATCAACACGCAATTATGCAAATTAGGGCATGCTAATTAAGACCAGGATACTAAGTAATGTTGAAGTGAGAGGTATAAAGTTAGAATGTTAAGAGATAATTTATAGAAATATACATCAGAAATATCTTGTAAATATGTTCTTAATGTATCGTATATTTCAAATCTAAATTAGCAAATTCGTATCGTTTATAACCGTTTTCGCGTAATTCCGGTTGGAGTCGACTGTGGTTTCCGCCGCATGTTCTCGTCAAAGAGACAAATGTTCGCGATATTGCAAACACACACGGCGCTCTCAATGGAGACGATCGGCCCGTGTTTAGACCGGCCGGAGCGAAAACTCCGCGGTATGAATTCGCAACGGATCGCTAGGTGTTATCATCGGACCGTTCGTACAGTAATTGCGGCAAACAAATGACACACTGCGATGAGTTTTTCGCGGCCGACGATTTCCTCGCTCAGCGCTGGAAAAAGGCGGGCGTTTCTATTGCGGAAAATTGGCGCGCCGTGAGTACCGAGAAAACGGCACGGCGCACAATGGCACGTTAATTTGCAACTTTCTTTAATCGTTCGCTCTTTTTTCAGAGGCACCACGTCTTGTCGTTGCGCGGCAATTACGCAGCGATTATCGTTCGCCAAGTAGACTCATTATTTTCATTGCATTCTTGCTTTTCGAATATTGATTAAAGTTTAATTGTTAGATCCATGCTGTTGACTTTCCATGAGAAAGTGCATTGTGTAGCATTAACAATGTTAAAACCAAAAGTACACTGAGAGAAATGTTTTGTATTATGAACCAAACGTTTTGTTGATATATGTTCAAGAAATGTATTTAGTTGCGGTAAACATATATGTTATTTTGTTAAGTCATTTTTGTTAAGTCATTTTGGTTTAGAGAACAAAACTGTTTTGTTCTCTAAACCAAAACAACTTAACAAAATATAAGCAAATAACATATATGTTTACAGCAACTAAATACATTTCTTGAGCATATTATATCAACAAAACTTTTGGTTCATAATACAAAACATTTCTCTCAGTGTAATTGTCAGTTTTAATATCTGCTCCAAATGATGGTTTTGATATTGGAAATGATAATTAAAGAATAATTAAAATTGTTACCGTCGTATGTTTGATTCTGGCAAGATATAATTATATTATATATCATAGAAATAAATCTAAATTTATTAGATTTATCGTTGAAATTTTTTCTTGAGCTTATTACAAAATATATTTATATTATTACTCATAAATTTTTAACACGACATGAAATGTAAATATATTGCTTACTGCGTATCGATTTAATAAAAACAATTTGAATCAATTTAAATCAATAACATGTTTTTCGAACATAAATGATTAAAAAAAGATAGAACTAAAGCAACCCTCATGTACATAAAATATAGAATAAAAGCGGAAAGGAAAATAGGATATAAATTTTAAATTGTTCGACTAGGAGACTTTTATGTGTGCGTAACCGTATAGTTATATAGTGAAAGCCAGTATCTCTCGAATCGGACAAAAATATCGGAGAAACTGGTTGAAATCAGTTTATGCATAGGCGGTCGCGCATAATGTTGCATATGCAACCCGTTATTACGTAATGTCGCCCCGCGACACTTAACTAAAAATATAAATCCAGAAAAGATTAAAAAAAAAAGAGTAAAGGAGAAGAAAAAATAAATTGCCGGTCCCAGCGATTCCGTTTGAGCGATCGAGCCCGCGGTCGTTCGCAGAAGAATCCGATATTTTCTCATTTCCTCTCGAACTTTCACTTCTTCCTTCGCTTCTTCCAAAATTAGACGCGGCCCCTTTGCCAAATTGCGCTGAAATTAATTTACCGAATGCCTTAATTAAAATTACCGACAAACAAACACTTTCGGGAGAACACGACCGGTCCCGTAAGGTCCCGCGACAATTTTGAAGTCCTTCAATAATCATCGAGCCGAATGAGAACCGGTCGGACCGCATTTTGTTAAAAACCGCCGGCTTTTCCCTCCCGATACGTTCGACGATCCATTTAACTCACTGTCCTCCGAAGAGATGTCGGATAAGAAGCGCGCGAAGAAGATGACCAACCTGTAGCTCGCGTCTGCCGGCCAACGGTTATCCTCTCGCTGTCGATCTTCGATCTCTCTCACGTCCGGCGATCCTTGCCAGCGGGCCTCTCTCTTTCTCTGTGTCTTTCTCTCTCTCTCTCTCTTTCTCTCTCTTTCTCTAAGCCAGGCGTTATCACTTCAGGAGAATCTTAGCGGTACCCGCGGACACGCGTGTCTTCGCGCATGTTAACGCACGCGGACGGTCGCACGCGCCGAAAGTCATGCTGTCCTGAGGAGACGTGAGTCTCTCATCGTCGGGCGGGACACCAATGACGATCGATCATCGATTCCGTCGCCGTCTCGCTACCGGGCATCCACCGAAAGAAACCCGAAAGAACAACGCACAGCAAAACTGGCACTTTCTCCCGCTGGCTGCACCACCACGCACTTCGCGCCGCGAAGTCGACGGACTTCTCCTCGCGGCCAAATCGCGAAAACGCCGGAGCGCGGTTTTTTCTTCCTACGCGAGAAATTCGAGCGACGCGCGGGGGAATTTATTTACTAATTTGAATAAATTCAGTTATTACGTAAATTGTAGCGGCGGTAAAAGGACCAGCTCTCCGGCCTGCCTTCCCGGAAACAGTTAACGATTTGAATAATGAAAAGAACGACTTCTCTTTTTATCGCAGCGTCCGTTTAACGATACGACATTTTTAGAGAGATATTTGCGTTGCGAGTTTTTACGCGCGTGATTCGCCAAGCGGCTACTTGCGTCTCGATTTGATTTCTCTCGAATTTTATTTACGACCTGAAGAAATGGTTTTATCGCGCTAAAATTTCGGAGCACACAATCGAATCTTTTTTTTTCCTCTTTCTTTCTTTTCTTTTTTTTTTTGCACCGATCACACGCCAGGATCCAAGTCACCGTGTGCTCGAACCGACAGACGATCCCGGATTAACGTCGGTCAACCTCGCTCCGTAGAAGCGATCGTCAGACTGAAGTCGTCGCACCGCTGGTAAGAGTACGTGCATGGGTTTCTTATCCCTTCTGTTAGCACGAGATCCCCTCTTTCTCTTTCTCCTTCGTCCATCGGAGCCTTCTCTCGTTCTGGCACCGCTATCCTTGCACGAAGCGCTGAATTCAATTGGTAATTTTTCGGAAATGCGTGTGCACGATCTCTCATTCGTTTCCGCAAAAATAACTTAATTTGTCGAGAAAATATTTGAGAAAAGTCGAATCATTTTTTGAAGATAACTCTCACTTGAAAGAATGTTGATTTGCAATGCATGGATTTTCACTTTCAAGTGTTTTATTTTATTTTATGTTAATTTATTTTGATTCATTTTACTTTCATTCTATTTTCTTTTTTACTTATATCGAATTATGCAACGGACTCTGTTTTGAATTCATGTGAAGAAATTATTAACATATTAATTTTATGATCGATCTAGATTTTTTCAGTTCTAAACTTAATAAACTACGGTCTAGTAATTAGTGTTTGTTATATTGCATCTAAGTCCAACAAAATACTTTTTATCATTTTGCCTTCAATCCTTTGATATTCTCCTTAACTTTATTTTTTAATCATTTCTAATTTCTAATTCAATCAAATTCATTATATATACTTATATTCTTTCATCTAACTATTTAAATTTTTTTCTTTCATTTTACATTATATGCTTTCTTGCGATTGAATTATCATCTTTCGCTACAGTGACGCCTCATCATTTGTGTGAACATTTTCTTCATGCTCCTTAGAACTACATGACTTCAGAATCAGATCTTGTGCACGAGCAATAAAACTAATATTATTATTATCTGTTTGTTACGCAACGGCGATTCTCACGCGTTTTTCACAAACGTTTCGTGCGCGCGTAACGCAGAGCATAAATCATAAATCGTCGTTTACGAGCCGCCGCAGCGCGATAATAATTACTCTAACGAAAAAAGGCGAAGCCGCCGCATTATGTGCCGTCTCGAGAGCAGAGTTCAGTTCACGGGGTCGCTCGCAGAACGCTCGCCAAGTATTAATGTCACTTTCGATGGACATTGCCGAAATTGCGTACTCACCAACGTCACTTTCGACGATCTTAATCACTGCCCTGTCAACGCTTCAAAGGAAACGCTCTGAGAAATATGACCGAGTCGCTGCAATCTTCATCGCATTCGTCCACTGCCTAATCGTTTTTTAATACCGCGATTGCTAAATAATTCATCCGAAATCCTTCCTTACGAGGAAGGAATTTCTTTAGATAACTACCGCGCGACTCATTATATGTAATGTCTGTATAACGCTGGCTGGACTTTTAGCAATTTCATGAGAAACATTTGGCTCTCGAGAAGAGGATGATTTTCGGCGTGTGCGAATGTTTTAATGTGACATAAAAAAAGTATAATGAGAAAATATGCACACGTGAGCACATATTCGTTATGCTTTATTATATTATATGGGAACCGCGTTGAGAGCATTGAAATTAACTGTGCCGCTTATGGGAACGGCTTGTAGCGGTGCAGTGAAATGGAAGTGTAACAGACAGACAGACAGGCAGACAGACGGGAGTAAGAGGTCCGCAAGGAGCCGAGAATCAGCCGAGAAAAGTGCGAGGGAAAAGTGAGCTGGGCGACCTTCGCGACAATTCACTTACCTACCTTCCGTCCGATCTCTCGAATCCAGCTCGTTCTTGCAGCTTACCCGATTTTTCGTGAATGCTCCTTTTATGTCTGGCCTGTGCGGGGAATAACTTCTGCGACCGGTACCAAAAATAGCGTCGTCATGTCTCGTAATTGCAGATGGAAAGTCTAATTTTAAACAATAACATTTGCACAGTACATTTCTCATCTATCGAAAAATTCACAAAATAAATGATGAACAATTATATTCTTTCTGTTTCTACAGAAAAATGGAGGGACAAAAATTATCATTTCTATTTCTATTAATTTGTATTATTTCTATTAATTCTATTATTGTATTTCTATTAATTTGTATTAATTCTATTATTGTATTTCTATTAATTTTTAATAAAATAGGAAAAACCGTTTCGATTACTAGCGCGATATTCTTCAAGATAATCATTACTATTTTTTTATCTAATTTTTCTTGAAATTACGCATCTGTGGTCATTTTCATCTCCTCATAAGTTTTTCCTGAAAGAGAAAAATCTCTTCATTTCCGCTTCCCGGATATGTGTTGACGTCTAGATCTAAGTGGAGTGTTAGCTCAACGAGAGGAACATGCGTTCTCAAGTCGCGCGGGTCCAACGTCGTTGCCGTGATATCGCTGGCGGGATATTTCTTCTTCTTCTCTTTTTCTTCCTCGCTTCTCAGCACGTACTCCTCCATAATCGCGCGTGTCCACGGATCTTTCTCTGTGGACTCTCGGCGGGCGCAGAAAATCGTCAAGTGGTCGGTGCATGTACGCGGCGGCGTGCTCAGCGCTAAACCTGGCAGTCGCAACTCGCAGAGAAAGGCGGCCACCCACCGGCTTACACAACTCTTTGCTCCAGTTATTAGTATGTGATTCTTTTGCCGGTCGGGCGACCTGACGAACCGTGGCGTGCGACAAGACTGTCGGGTTCCCCCCGGTTTCTTCGTCTCTTTTCCTTTCTCTCTCTCTCTTTCTTTCTCGAAGACACGCGATGGATAAATTGCGGCAAACCCGGGACAAAACCGCGCCGCGCGATCCTCGGCTCGGCTTTACGCGCTTTCGAAGCTCTTACGCTCCCAAGGCTGTTACGCTTACCGGTCGCAACCGTCGCGCGAGCGAGCGAGTGATCGAAAGCGAGGCATTTGCATGAAACGCCGCGTTTCGTTAATTCACCGCGAAGACAAACGCGCGCGTTCGTTTTCTCCGAGTCCCATCGCGATAAATCAATCGGAAAGCAATCTATGTATACAATAACGTTGCGAATCCATTATCATTTCCATTTGCGTCGTAAAAATGCGTATATTATATTGCGAAGGCGATTAAGAGGCGAGTTTCCTCGCCCGTTCCTCCAGTTCAGTTCGCGAAAATCTTTTCTGGAGTTCAGATCTCTTTTGGAAAAGCAAGCGCGATGACGTTAAATAATGCATAATTGATGATGACATGTCATAATTTCCCTCGTTAAATTCCGATTTATCAACGATAATACCGTCTCAATAACGAGATTGTTACTCGTCGGCGCTCGCAAAACCTGTTCCAGAAAACAATTTAAAGCCGCGACGGATCCTTGAGCGACTTGCTCGATTGTGATCGGAATGATCTACAATGGCGTATTACGCCACTGCGTGCCTGCCTACCGCACGTTTCCGGTTAGCATGAGATTGTCTGTTACGCATAACGCTCCTTTCGAAACGACTCAATTCTCCGCCTCTTTTTGTCTCGGCCGATTAATTCAGACTTTTAATACGCGACGAGGATCGATCCTGCCGATCGCGGATGAGAGGGAAACCGGAAGACGCGTTCGCGAACGTGATCATCACTCTTCTCAGGAACTTGCGAAATACATATGTCGACGTTTACGGTTCCTTCTGTGCTCCGATCCCGCGATGATCTACGGCCCTCTAACGTGGATCACAACGTTGAGCAACCGACTCGCGATACGTTACGCNGTTATGTAAGAGCGTAATTGCTGTCTATCGTTGAGAGTGTAAAATATTGTTGGGCCGTTTTACGAGCGATTCCGAGGAAAGTCGACAGGTCCTGTAGAAATGTTTGGGTCCGCAAAGGACTCGCCCGGAAACTTTCCCGCGCGAGTAAATGGACCTTTCTTCATGATTTCATAATCTTATTAATTGCATGAAATAAATTTGACCGATGATAAACGCTCGCTTCACGGCGATTAAATTAATAAAGCCGATGTCTGCACCACCGATGTATACAATCACTGAAAAAAATTCTAGTTAAAAACAGACGGAATCAGAAAATCTTATAGGATTGATCAAGTATTCTGGTTATTATAATAGAACTCAATATCTTATAACTTATAATAACCAGCATTCCCATTATAATAACCAGAATACTTGATCCTACAAGACTTTTCTGACTCAGTCCGCTCTTAATCCGAATTGTTTTTCAGTGATAATTTATAAATTTATCTTTATCTTGAACACATTAAAATGTGAACTTTTGTTATGCCAGAAATAGATAGTGCATAAGCAGACCAATGTTAATTTTACAAATTGCTTTAGAATGACTATATTTTTGTTTTACGAGCAAAATTCTCAAAAAGAAAAGAAATTTGCAGAACGTTATTTCGTATAAGTTTCAGTTTGTTATATATGTTCCTTAATTGTACGAGCTGCATGTAAAAGTTTCTTGGCAGAGGGATTAACGTCACACCGCTGTAATGGGTAGGCTCTGAGTTATTCATGGTCCAGCTAACGGCAAGGTATGATTATAAGGCATTTTGCCGAGATCTCTTCTTCGAACGTGGATTTCACGTAATAGTAATATAAAACGAAGATGTAATATTTAGGAACAGCACGTTTGCATATTTTCCGTCTACATTTTCCATCGTGAAATCTACATATTCCTGATACTTATGACGTGTACTCATGCAATTTTGCGTAAAAAAAAATGACATTTTTCTTTCGACCAGCCAGAAATTTTAAACACGCTATTTAGAATATTATGAAAACAACATTAGCACGAAGAAAAATCTTGAGTTTCGTGCGGGATCAAAGATCCCAGAATCTACGATTTCAATTATAACAAATGACAAGTAAACGGTGGCCACGTCTTCTATAAATCACGATAATTTTTTTTAAATTTGTTTATCTCGCGAAAAGAGCATCTCCTTCAGGTCTTTTCTGATAAACGTGTCACTCATTTATCATAGCTGCAATTTTCGCAAAACGTATATTTACGTTCGAGTATGTTTATACGCATAATATCTGCGTGCGATCATTAGGAAGGACGTTAGAGTGGATGATAAGTATCGCGCGATGTTAGTCTTAAACGAGCGAATCGCAAAATCCGTGCAATCTCGCCCGTTAATTAGTGGCATGCAATTTTTTTTCTACGAGTGTTCATTGCGAATCTGCAACATCTGGTAAATACTGCGACTATAACACACCCTGATATTATCTGAATCATATATCACTGGCGAAATGTCCGTCTGGGATACTGACAGATATACGTAATTGCCTAAGCATAGTCTTTAGGTGAAAATTGTCGAAAGACATTTGCGGTGCCTCGTCGAAGGTGCCCTATTGCACCAGATTCCCCTTACATTAATTAGCACAAGGCCGTTCCCCGGACATTCCAGTTTGAATTGGTCTAAAGGAAGAGAAATATTAAATATTTGCGATAAAACATATCAAAATGAAACAACTTCTTTTCTTAAGAAAAACACTAGAAAACCAAAGAAAAATTATTATTTATCACAATTTTTTAATATTATATATTTTTATACATAGAACGAGAGGAGCTACATTTTAAATTAAATTTCGATTAAAGCAAATTTGATTTTATCATTTATCTTACTTCTTGTTTACTTCGTCAGAAAATATTAATTTTTAATGAAAAAAGATGAGATTCTTGTCATGAAAAATCGACTCGAATTCCAGCGTGGAAAAATAGTGTGGGAAAAGACTACCGTATACGTATAAATACCATGTATAAATACGTTTCAAATTTGTGTAAAAGCACCCGCAAGCCATGCAAGAATGAGTATACATACAAGTGGAATCTATTTTACTTTATTTCGCGACGGCGGCGACGACGATTTACTTCAAGGTTTAGGGGGAGAGAGAGCGCATTTACATAAGGAACCCGTGTACTTGTCTAGAGACAGACCGGACAATTGGATTTGGAAATCGCGCACACCACGCCTACGATTAATCAGACGGAGACCACCTTGAACTCGAGCCACGTTATGATGAACGACGTAAAACCGCTCTAATTGGCGTCCACCGCCGGATAGCATTAACAACATTTGGAACGCGCCAACTATTCGCGCCTCGGCATAACTGATTGTGAGTTTGCGACGCGAGCGCAAAATGCAGCTTCGACGCGAAAATTAATAGCCGGAATCGGAAAATAAAAGGAAATCTTTTATAAGATCTCTCGTCGGGAGACGAAATTGCGAGAATATGTTAAAAAAATTTCTTAATTTTTTTTAATTAATCAATGTTTTCCGCTACTAACGAAATAAATCCCGATACAACTAATTTTGACAATATCAATTTCTACAACGTCAAATCTACCGCTGCGTGAATTTGTGTGTTTGGTAATACAAATAATATTAATATATTGTAATAATTTGTGTATGTAATAATCCATTCTTCCAGAAGTCAAGTTTTTAAGCAGCCTTGATAGATCTAAATATAACACGAGCAATCACGGCTGCCGCGGTCTGTCACATTCCTCAGTGACGTCCTGTGACAGGTTTCGATCGGGTAGCCTTCACGCAACGTAGGACGTCCAAGAGAAGGACAACGTAATTTTTACGACTTACATTCTACCCCTGAGGGATACCGACGTCTAGTCGCATCCAGTTCGCGCAATCTGGGGCGCCCACGCTGCATGTCATCGTGTTCCTGAGTCACCAAGCTAATCGGCACTTTCAGTCGCCTGACACCCAAGAAGACTCCCCGCAGAGAATAAAAGTCCAGATTAGCTGTTGATAGATGATGTGAAAACGCAAAAAAATAGTCTCAGTATCATTAAAAAATTTTGAAGTACTTCATTCAATAATAGTCACAGTTTCATTAAAAAAATCTTCAAGTATTTATGAAAAAAGAAATGGCTAATTATGATTAGTTAATATTGACGACTGCTAATTATGTCAAAATCATGTCAAAGGTGTCGTAAACAAATACAATCTCGCAATGCGAAGACTCTGACTTAGTTAGCTCCCGGTGTAAATTAATTTCGACGTCGCGAAATTAACTCTTGACATCTCTCAATCATCAGTGGTTCAGTTTAAACATGCCGACAGGAAGTCATGCACGTTATTGTGTATAAAAATTGCTGAGTAACCTGAATGTCAACGTAATATCTTTAGCACGAACAACGAGACTCGTGAGTCACTAAAATAATTTACTTAATAGAAGCAATCGCTGTCAATCATTTTGCATAAACCGTGTCCAATCAAGCAGCTGTAAATCTTTCTTTGGTAAAAGTCAGGACGCTAGAAAAAGCTGTAATGTCATGCAAGTCGTGGTAACCAGACGCAAGAAATTCTAATGACTGCTGCTAATTGCAATGTAGAGCGGTACGCAGGCCGTATAACTGCACCTACATATATGTGTACGCAATGTAAAGTAATATAAACTTTAGAAAAGTTTTATTAACGATCTTAATACTACATTAATATACATTCTACTTATATAATATTCATATTTAGTAAGAAATATCACTATACACTGCCAGCGTGCTTGTCTCGTCTTTAAGATGGATCAGTACATGAAGAATGCTTATAAAATGCTCATTAAAAAGAACGCTTATATAAGATATTCATGCAAAATTGATCATGTAACAATTTTTTTTATCTCAGCTTCCTTGTCCCTCATGTTAATGACGATCTGTGAATTTTCATAAATACAATAGTTATAAATACGCAAATCTGTGTTTAATAAATTCTTAATAAATAAAAAATAAAAAATTAAAAATCTATCTCTACTTACTTTTCCTGGAGGTATATTTTCAGAAATGGATTGCAAGGCATCATTGACTTTGTGCATACCAGCGATCAATGAATAAGATGGTGCAATGAGCCCTTCTTCAAGGAATTGTAGAACATCGTCTCCCGCTTGGCTAATTTTAAGAAGAAATAATAAATAATAAAATGTTTACCAATGGGCAACGAAAGAAATGTATACAAATGTATATGGCGTACCGATATACATCAGGTTTCTTCTGTTTGTATTCTGCAAGATTAAAGCCGGTAACGCTGAAGGAACCTTTCTGCACTTCCAAATGATTCTCCATCATGGTCGCCGCAGTGCCAGCTATGATCACGCGCCCTTCATGACAGAGGCTACAAGTGAATGCACCGTCCAATGTTAAGTTACGAGTATTTCAAAATAGAAACCGTATACCTTCGCGAGACAAATGATGCACCACCACGGCGAAACTGTCATTGCGCAACAAGTCCTTTAACATTGCGTCTTTGTAGATATCAGTAAAGCTAAAAATATTACTACCAATGTACTTTTGTATCTTACTTGACGAATCCGTGCAGTCTTAATCTGCCAAAAGTTTACTTATACATAGATAAACTTATTTACTCACCAACTCAACATTTTCTTAAAATGCGCTCCATCTTCGTCATCAAAAATGGCTTTGATGTCTCGCTCAGCTGCGGTATTTTTTATCTGTTTCAACAGCTTTTTCTCGCTGTATTTAAAAGCCGCGAATGCTCCCATCTCCCGAGCTCGATTGGCCCAATTTTCTGTAGCGCAAACTCCAATGACCTTTATAATTTAATTATATAGCAGTTATATTATAGTTAAATTTACAAGATAAATTTACATTTTCTGCATTTTACTCAATATTCGCTTTTTATTTATTGATATTTTACTTTTAAAATATTAATAAGTAAAGAGCAAATATTGGGTAAAATGCAGAAAATGTAAATTTATCTTGTACCATAATTATGTCATGATATAAATAAAAGAAAATAACTAAATCGAAAAACCACCTTAGCCCTAAAGACATTTGTCGCAAGATCCACTGCTGCCAGGCCAATACCGCTTACACCAATGTTTATTAGAATCATATCATTCTCGTTGAGACTGACTTTTCTTTCTAATGCGATTAACGCAGTTAAATAGCTGTCCAAAGTACTCGCCAGAGTACTTTGGACAGCAGAATCAGCTGACTTCATAGAAGGTACCTTCCATATATCCTACATATGAAAAGGATCGTCATTAGAATGTTGTCATTAAACATTTCAGAAAGAATCCAAGTTCCAAACGCGTTCTACCTCAACTTCTGCCAAACATTTCTCAGCCAAGCCTCCATATCGCTCTTTATTAAGAGCAATGACTTTATCGCCAACCTTGTAACCATTTTTCTCTGCCTCTGCGCCAACCTCGACCAGTTTCCCGACAATCTCATAACCAAGAATCATTGGCAAATTCGGCTCAAACGTGTACAAGTTCTGACTGAGAAGCGCATCGGAAACGTTCAAAGCGCAATAGTGAACGTCAATAAGAACCTAAGGAAATTATTTATTTAACATTTATATTTCATTTTCTTAATATTATTGATATTTAAGTACAAAACGAGGGGAAAAAATTGCAGTTGTTATTGACATACATTCTCAATATTATTGACGACATTAAATACAAAACATTTTTTATATTTAATTTAATTTCTACAAATTGAGTTCCCAATGGACTTTCATGCCTACTTCAGTCTCTCGTGTTCTCCTGGGTGGCTCTAAATTCTCTATTACGAGAGGACTAGAGAATTCTTTCAGCAATGCGGCTTGGATTTTTCCCGGCTGCGGAGCTGGAGCAACACTCGTACATTCTACGTTTTCCGCAGTGCTGCTAAACCTTTTTGCGATGATAATCCGTGGTGACAAGTCGCTCAATCTGCTCCTGCCTAATTTCGCGAGAATTCGGCATCCTATCGTGAATGACATGTCGCGAACATAAAGTTAATTGGAATATATTTCGCAAACATGCGTCTCTACTCTCTTGAGTAATATAACCTAAAGGCGCTCTAATTAGTCCCACAATAAATGAACATAACTTGAGAGAGGATAGAGACATCTAGGATACTGGATAGGAAACATTTCGACGCCATCTGCTTTAGAACCCACGTGGTCAATTACTACCGTTCACGTGACAGAGTTCCATGAAATTCAAATCTATGCAAACGTGTTTCAAGAAAACATGAATTAGAAACTAAAAAATATTAACTAAAAAATGGATTTTGTCCTTTCGATCACTAACTAAAAATCTAAACGTACTTATCGTTTCCTTTTTTTCAACAAATTTATTGTTCATTTAAAAAATTAATTTTCGTAACAATATGTAAAACTTACACATTGCAAAAATACCAAATGTCATTGATCAAGTTCGTTTATTTGAATGCCGCCAGCACGGATATATAAGAGATCGTCGTCGTTAAGATCTGAAAATATATCGAAGAACATGGTATATTTTAATTAGTATCTGGTAATTTGAAATATTCGGCGGATCACGAAATGAGAAATACCGTGGTGTAACAAGGGAAAGAGAAGGTAAGAAATCTTCCTGCTGTAAGTTTGCAAGGTATCCTTGTGCGTGCTACTATAATAGGCAGATTAGAATCCCGTGGGAAATGTTGCCATTCCAGATTATGCGCTATCGTACCGATGTTTTCGCTCTTCGTCGGCCGCCGTGTATAAAATCATGTTTTATTATTAAAATAAACAATACAGTATTCTTACATTTCTTTGCGAATTACCTTTTCGATGATGCACTCGCTCACATAGCAGTAAATAAAAATGTAGTACATAATCGTGAGCATGTATAAGATGGTTGTAACAATACCGTGAATATTACTGTGTCGAACGTACTAAAATACGAAATTTTCTTATTCAATAAATAATACATATTACTATGTACACTGCCCGACAATAATTCGTTTCTAGACTCCCTCTCGCGGGGCAAGGGAAACATAAAAATATATTCATCGTGCCATCGGCTGAAATTATTTTGCGGTTTGCTAGTTGCACATAGTCGCGCACGCGTTTGATATATCTCGATCCGCTGATAAGATTTTGAGGACTAAACTGTTACGTTCGCTGACCGATAGGAATGAATTATTGTCGGGAAGTGTACGTCGTGATAACATTTATAATATCTTGAATATTAGATATATAGATATTAGATATAATTAAAAAAAGAGCTAAATGTCCATTACCAAGATAAGTTCGCGTCCCTGTAAGATTAAGGCGAACCAATATCCCAATAACTGTAAAAGCAAGAAGTCACGAAAGGACTTTTCTATGATGTTCACGTTGCTGAAATTAATAATTAATAAACAAACGTGATCTATGAAAATTTCAAGTTACATTCTAATATTTTTAAAAAAATTTCTTTTTATTTAACAAAATTAAAATCAAACAATTAAAATTAGAACTGTCAATGAGTAAAATCTTTTAGGAAGCAGATTTAATCTTTAATTCTGCAATTATACTTCACAATGTGTTATTCTTTCAAAGAAAAAAATCGATCGAAAAATATGCATTTTTTGTTTTTAAAGAATTACGAATTATATAGAAAGAGTTAGTTTGAAGTCTTGTAATCTCGGGATAGTCTCTTCCTAATTTATTTTAATTTACCTTAGAACATACACGTGTCGCTTCACGATACACGACAGGCAAGCGCAATTGCGCGCGTCTTTCTTCGTATAATGATGCCTAATGAAACCATCATATTGGTTCAGGGTTTCGGCGAGTATATCGAACTGTCCGCACATGTGGAACACAATGATGTATAGAAAACAATCTACAGTGACTAACGCTGTGGCGCCGAGGAAGGTTGCAAACGATTGCGCGACGTAGAGTATCTCGTACATGGGTGACTCTTTGTTGCAGAAAGGATAGAATCCTTCATGAGGTAAGGTTCTAGTCGTCGTGTTCCGGAAACCACCGTTACGCCACATATTCACGATCGGTGTTAACATGAACCCTAAAGCACGTTCATGTTTAATTAACAAGTTTTTTTATATGATAAAGGAATAGATTGGTAATCAGTGAAAATTGGCGTTGCAACTGAATTTGTGCAACTGACTACCTAATACGTTTGACAAAGAAATCAGAATACATGAAAAATAACAAATCAAAATTGAATTTTATAGTGAGTGTTACTTGACTGTCCGATTTCTTACCCGCTATCGACAGCATCACAAGCACAGTGCTAAGTATACTAAACCGCCTGCCTCTTCCAGCATAATAAGTCATGATCCGACGGCACCGCTTTGTTAGAAAGCGGGCGTTCGCCCAATCGACGATCATCGCGTGGAGAATGAGCCGGAAGTTCCCGGCCATCACTTTCATGAAGATGAATCTCGCTATGAGCAGGATCATCGGGGCTGTATAAAGAGTCTCGTGCATCACCGAGTTCCAATCCGTCACCATGTATACCACAGTGTACGTTTGTACAGCCGTGGATAACATGAAGAAGCCGTTCAGCAAGAAGATCGCGCCACATTGTAAATTGTAGAGAAACCCCCTGTCCTGTGGCCAGAAGCCCAGCAGCCGCATTCCGCTGCGAATTATCGAGATAGCACGATCGAAGCTTTCTTCTTCATCGTCCAATTTTGATGGTTTTAGACGAATAATTCGGATCATCGTCGATCTCCACCGTTACAATCGGTTTCGAACAGTAATCTTGAATGATACCAAATGTTTCAATTGCCACCAAACAACACTGGTGATCTCGATTGCCTTCAATAACAAATGCAAATAATATTATTAATATAATTAAGATAATTGGTAATTAATAAATAAATAGACGTCATTCGCATAAATGATTTGAGTGAATAGAACTGTTAGCTAATTAAAAATTACAAATACAAAATTATTTCTAAAAATAACTTTGATCAATTCTTGAGTGATGTAAGGTTTAACACTTCTGCAAATGTACTGGCAGTGTCAACTAGTATATTGCCGACTTTATATTCCTTCGTTTTTCTATTTAAAGATTCATATTACTTATCGACCTCTTATAGTCTGATTTTAATAGTTAACATTATAAGAAATTGTTTAAATTACTTAATTTGTTCAATAAATTGTCCGTCGTATTTACCTGCCATTTATTTAATCGTAATTTGTGCTAATTTGCGATTAATATCTCCATGAAATATGCGACTATTACCGTGCGGATAATCTATAATTGACAAGAATATTATCATTAATTATACGGACGCAACTGGGAAATTAACTTCTATGACTAATCATTATTTCAAAATACATACTTGCAAATATGAGTTTACACAACTATTATTTCTAAATCAATATTAATTATATTAGAGATAACAATTTTAACAGAAAAATGAAAATCTATATGTATATAAAAAGTAGAAATATGTATATAAAAAAAACTTATATATAAAAACTTATAAAAATTAAATAAATATATATGAAATGTACATTCATATTATATCATATATATATATCTATAAAATAATTTTATAAATTTTTTAATTTTTTTCATATTTAGATTCTAAAACAGATATAATAACATTATAGGGAAGATATAGGAATAACATTATGAGGGAAGATTTTCCCTTCCTACTACTAGCTCTTTTCTAGAGGAAATTTGTGTATCATCTGAAAGAATGATAATCCACGTTGATATATACATTATATACAAAATAATTCTCTCAGAAATATTCTCGAATCAGAAGCGGACAGAACAGAAAATACAATAAGAAACTTGTTGATTAAAAATCAAAATATCATCAGATATTTTTTCGGTCTGTCATTTTTATATATAAATTGATATTTTATTTTATATATAAGTACGTACATTTTAGATTATTGTTAAATCGACGATTATTTTTATCAAACAAATACGGAATATCTGTTTGTGATAATTTTATACTGCAATCTCCTATTTTTTTTTATCTTCCTCACCGATAGCTGGTACGTACGATACGAAAGTGAAACGTAACCTATTCTAAAAACAGAAGCGTGGAGTGCAAGCTGTCCTACCTGTGACGTCAGTACTTAAAAACCTAAAAAACCATTCTAAATGTTTACATTTCGAGTTTACAATTCAAAGTAAGATGAGTCGAAGTGAGATAAAAGAGATGAGAGAAGTGTTTTACAATAGTTCAAAAAGATTAAGGATACCATATCCTTATGACGTCAAAGATTAGATAGTACCTATTAGGGAGAGCCCTTTGAAGAAAGTGCAGTTTTTTTTAAGGTTTAGGAAGTAATTTAAAGAAGGGGAAAAGAAGTGTCATAATAACAAATAACGTCAACAACAGTTGGTGACATTGAAAATTTCCAAAAAAAGTTTACAATGCGTCCACATAAATTCAAACTTCCATGTGATGTGGAGAGGTAAAGAATTATGCGTAAAAAACGACTAATATTATTTAAAAGCAATATCCGAGAATGAGATCTTGAGTACTAACAAATAACATTATCTTTATAAAATTTATCTGAAAGAAATGGCCTCTTTGCTTTTTTAGTTTTCCACAAACCGACAAGAAAGTGGTGATTGTCTCGGTGTTTGGTAAGTCTCAGCATCGAGCAAAAGGATGCAAGACGGATATGTTAAGTTCCATACTCCAGTTGAACCTCCTGGATGAACCGGAGATGGATCAGCAGTCCTGGGTGAGATATCTTCTTTAGTTCTTTGCGACTTCCTGAAAAATAATATTCTAATTCCACATGGTTCTTTTAATAGTGCGAAATTGAAGGATATTATAATCCCAAGGAGAGGACAGTTTATTTACACTTAAGAGGATTTCTAGACGCTCATACGCTTATCGCTGAATACGATAAGTTCACAGAGAAGCAGGACTGCAAGGATTTTCTTAGTGTTTGGGCACATATGAGAGACAAATATGCGAGAGCTCTCCTAGTATTGTTTCATATATCTCATGTAATGGTGCTCACTCATCCGACGCACATCTTCGATTACAGTTACGTGCATTTATTCCGTGCTATGGACATAGTTAGGTGAGCGTTAGATTCTTTTTCAATTAAGACAAATGCCTTTTTTTATCATATTTGAATGTGAAATATTGAAAAAAAAAAATATAAAATTTACACATCAGATTTTCTTTCAATGAAATAATGATTGTGATGTTTTTAAAATAGGCAAAAGATTTCCCCGCAGCTTTCCGACGTGCTAAGTTCCATTCATAGTCTACCCAAGGAATGGATTTCGAACGTGAGGCCTTGTTCACCGCGGGTGTTATTTTATTTCGAAACCTGTCCTACAGTATTCCAGGATCCGGATAGTGAGGCTAATATAAAAAAACTAGAGCACTCCCTTGAGGATCAAATTTACCGTGTGTTAAGGAAAAATAGAATTGTTACGAATATCAGGTATAAAATTAACGTATGAATTAAGGTAAATCCAACAAATGTTGAAACTACTTTACTTTTTTCGAAGCTCAAATTCCTTATTTGCGATACCGGCTAATCAGGAATTCGTGTATGTGCATACCGGAAATACAGAGTCGAGGGATATGTTGGGATATATGGCGAGAAAGTTGATACAGAGCTGTAAAATCAGTTCCGGTGGTACAACATCGAAAAGTCTTAGTAGTTTGGATTCAAATAATATCGCAGTGGATGACACTGAGACTGGTAAGGTCAAAATAGATTTGATAATTTAAGAACAATATACATATTTGAAATATAATTCTTGTGCATTTACAGAGACCCACTCGTTTAGTTCGTTTTTGCAGCAACATATAAATTTGGCTTTTGCAGAAGGATTTGATGATAATGTTAGTCGACACTCTATCCCAGCTCATTTTGAGGTGACTAAAGTTTCTATTCATATATCATTAATTTAATATTAGATCATAAATAATAATATAATATAATAATAAAATTTAATAATTAATATTAAATCATATTAGTATTAAAGCAACCTCTCACTCCTAAAGATGAGTGACACTTTCCAGATACCTACTTTAAACATATTTTGCCAAGTAGCGAACAAAGTTTTCGACTACTTTATTCATGGAACGGACAAGGAGCTGTCGGCGCTTCATAACTCGTTAGACACCGACGTAAAATTCAGTAAAAGCCGTTGCAATAAGGTACTTCCGAGAGCGTATCAAGCGTATCAAGCGTATCAAGAATATCAAGAGTATCAAGAGAACTTGCCGCAGCATTATACGAGGTAAAGCTGCTTGAGATGATCGCGATTCATGTCACGCTTCTAAACAAAATGATGCTTTCTAGAGCGTATCATGAATCGAAACTGGCGCACGCTATGGCGGTCTTCGAGATGCATGCCCGTGGTCCGTTGTTTGAGGAATTCAGTGAGAAATTGCAGACTGAATGCGACAAGTATTGGCGAGCCGGCAGACAAATGTGTGAAGTGTTGTCGCTCACTGGTCATCCCTGCAAAAATCCCGTTCACAGAGGTGGTAGCGAAGGTGCAGGAGGTGGGGAACAAACTGAGCCCAGAGAAGACGACAGGCATGTTTTCTTATATATAATAAACTATTATATATTCTCATGTAAGTTATATTTAAATTATATGTATATCAATTGTCTTATATTTTTTACTATATCAATCTTTATTTTCTATCTATAGTGAACTACCTGTCAGAGAGCATTGCAGTGGCGTCAGATATGTGTGCGCTTGTAATTGCGGTAGGGTCCAAGGCTCGAGGGAAGATCCCTTCAGTCTGAGACAGGCGAACTATGATTATTTCCAAATGTTAGCGAAACAATGCGGTTGCTCGCAATTGGAAACCATACAGTTCCCTGTATTTCAACCTAGTACACACAACTACAGGTAGAGCGTGCATATTGCCGAGATTTCTCGATCTTCTCGATAAAAATAGATTGATATGCTTCTTTGTTTTTTTTTCTCTACAGAGCAGCGCAGTTATTTTCAGCGACGAAACGACACGATTCCTTCAGTCGCAACGGATCTTCTACGCCACAGGACACACAGGCTTGCAGTTTAGGAGTCGATACTTTGCATGGCAAGTAATAGTTTGGATAGAAGACACATTCTTTTATCGAGCGTTTAATTTAATGGAAATATTGTAGATGAAATTACAGATTACGGTAGTGGTGGTCAATCGCCGGCAACGAGCGATCCGATAGAGGGAGATATCCCGAGATTGAGCAGCAAGACAAGTCTTACGCCGAGCGACTCACACAAAGTTGTTATAGAAGTCACTAACAGCGATGCGGAAACCTCAAAAGGTATTTCATCGCTATAGGAACTCCAATCTAGATATTTAACTAGAAATATATACGGATGTGTTTTACAGACAAATCTCTGGTCAGACAACCATCAACGACGGAATATCTGCCTGGAATGTTGCACACCGAATCGCCGATCGGCTTGCTACCGCAATTCTCTAGTTGGTCTCTGATATGCCTTGGACCAAGTAGTCTTTACTCTCATAATTTAGGACTGCAGCATCAGATCGGAGTATTTCCTACGTCCGCGTTTCTATTGCCCTGGGACGTGACTGTTAGGTGAGAAGAAAATGTCATAACTTCTGCATGTATCAGATGAATGCAAAGTATTGCCAGCAACGTTCTCCACGGAAAGAATTTTCTAAAGGAAACAAATATCCGCCACAGATTGGAGCATCAGAAAGAACGGAATCCATTGTGGCCACTGGTGGGTGATCATGGGAGTTATTGTCCGCGAGGCAAGAACTACCAGAACTTGAATGTCATGCGTGCGCGTAAATCGAAGGGCAAGGAATTCGTGGTGAAGATATTCGTCGGGGTGGAGTACGAGTGTCCGTGCGGACATCGATTTATGGCGTCTGCGCCCGACAAGGTGCTAAAAGCGACTGGTAGCGGCATAGTGAAGGACAGCGGCAACAAGGTGACGTCCAGCACAGTTGATATGCCTCTCTATTTCCCTTGTCCCTGCAGGTTCGTAAAAAGTTTCGCGTGTGACTGACTTGGTAAAGTACACGAATGTAAATCCATTTGACGAGCGAATATGTTTCTCTTTCTTTTAGGCAAACGAAACCCATGATCGCTCAGCTAATGAGAATCCACGTGGTGACGCCTAAAGCGCCGGTGCATGTCACATTGAACCCCCGAGTTCAACCTGGACCTGCACCTTGCCCTATATTTGTCACCGGATGCGAGGAGCCCATCAAGCTTTCACAAAGCGCCTATTGGATTTTAAGATTACCGTATCCTTTTCTATATAATGAAATCTTATATATTTTAAGTGTTGAAAATGCAAGTAAGCTAAGTCATTCGTTAAAGGCTTTCTTTTTAGTATATAATTATATAATATATATAGGAGAAGGCAGATAATAAATTTTCAAAAAAGACCTAAAAATCTTGGAAGGAATAGCTTTTAAGTCAAGTGTTTAAATAAACTTGTAAGAAACATGTGAAAATTGCTTCTAAAATTTTTAGGTCTTCAAAATTTTTCATTTTTTCTTTAACTGATTCAAATAATGCTATCTTATAAATATTAATATATTATAATTATATACACAATCTTTATTATATATTACAACTCAGCCAATATAAAATATTTTAATAATATTGCAACAGTAATATTCTAATAACATTTTAGTTATATTGCAAGAATTTTGCTGAAATGTTCTGACTTGACTAGGAATTAACATGACATGATTAGTATACAACAGAAAAAAAAAACAGAGATCCTTATTCGACTCTCTCTATCTTTTTTTGATAATTACGCACAATTTTCCTTAACAAATTCTAAAGATACGTATACATGGGCGAGAAAGGACCATATTTACCGCCCAAGGAACCAGTTCCCCCATCACACGGGCGCTTGCTAGCTGGCATGTATGGTATTTGCGAGGTTATGAAATGAAGAAGCAACTGTGACGCGACGTGAGACATTCCACCGAGAATGTCCTTGGATGACAAATGTGATAAAACGTTACGCGTGTGAACGAACTGTGTTTTGAAGGACTGTGTGTGAGTGTGTGTGTATGTATATATATCTGTTGAAAATAAAAACAGTCTGCAACTCTCAACTTGACTCCTTGCCAATCCTGCCTTGGCGCGCGCGCGCGAGTCCGACGATTGGACGCTTTGAAAAGTTCTGCGGATCACGTGACGCCGCGTTCGTCCTCGCGATTGACCCGCGGCCAGCCGTTTCTCGTGTCAAACGTGCGATGAAACGGTGATTCTCGTCGGGTGTCTTGAAAACGTCGATCTCGCGCTCGACGTTCGACAAAGAGACGATCGAAGGGAGGAAAATTGAGAATCTCGCGACGAAGAATCTTGACAACGAGACGCCAGGGTGAAAACATGATATAACGGACGTTTCCGCGGTGTGCGGCGCGCAGGCGGCCTCGGTCGCCGCGAGCGCCATTTTGCGCGTTTTAAACGGCGCAGCCGTTGTTCCCCACGCACGAAACACGTGAAAAAGTACTTGTCATCGCGTTTTGAATCCGCGAAAAGGACACCGTAACCGCCGACTCCGGAATCTTCCCGTCGCAAATTGTCTCTTTCGCGATAAAACACTCGCGCGCGGAACGGACGACTCCGGCTATTTTTAGTGGCGCGATTTTGCAACGTAGCTCTGCGACAGGAGCAGGTGATTACGCAAACTGTAATTCTCAAATTATCACCACGGATCGTCCTCAAGTCTTATCGAAAATTTCAGGTAATCGCCGTTGCAGCGTTGAATTGATATATGGCTCGAAAGTTATGCAAATTATCCAGTAAACACCAAGTGACAGTAACATTGACCTAATATTTATAATTTTCTACTCGATAATGTAACTGTTACATGCAACGTACATTCCCAGTCGACACAGAGAATCAGTTACATTACATTTATGTTATAATTTCGCACTCAACGAAATAAATGTAAAATAACAACAGGTGTTATATCAAGAGAAACGGTAGTGTCTCGCTCCAAGTGTAACAGCTTTTTTAACCTTTTTTTAAAATTACATTTACATTGTTGAGTGCAAAATTATAACATAGATGTAATGTCACTGATGCTCTGTGTCGACTGAGTTATATTATATTATTATTTATATTGAGTGAGAAATTATAATCTAACACGGCATGATATTCTCCCATCAAAACAGCATTATAGCAATCTATCGCAGCAATATTACAACGTCGCAATGCAATATGCCCAATACACAGAATATTGCTGTATTTTTATATTGAATGTATTAAGAATATACTTAATATAGGATCATCCCTATAATTCTGTACTTTTGTAATATATCCTTTGATATTCTTAGAATTTACATGTACTGTTAAAGTATTGGTATATTGATATTTACTAGATTATTTTGCTTTCAGATTAATCAATCCAATGCAAAATGGAGGTCCGGTTTTTGTTGATAGCGCTCGTTCTGGCACTTAATTATAATGTTGGAAGCGCGTCTGTCCTGGGCTGGCTATGGGGAACAAAACCAAACGAAGCGAGTGTCCCGGTCGCCGATGGCGTACCCCTGATCTCAATTCCCTACGAATCGATGACGGAAGATGAGAAGTTCCTCCAGGAGGCTGCCAAGTTCACAGATATTCAGGTGTCCTCCCCGTTGGAGACGTGTCAACATAAGGTCGTCATGAAGATCAAAACCTCGTGTTCCGACATGTCAGAGGAAGATCTAGCCAAGCTGGGTGTCAATCTTCTTAATTGCCAATCAGCGGTTGAAGGCAGAAAGATGTTCCCCTGTACCGAAGACATGGTACGTACTTTGTAAAACCTTGTGTCCCTCTACAGAAACTTTTCCATTTCAAGTTCCATTCCATTATGCTTCGTTGATCGTTAAATTGACGTTTCGTTTCTCTTCTATGTTCCGTTAGTTTCATAAAATCTATACAAGAATAATTATTGAATTATATATATAACATAGAAAAAGTATTTTATTATATTCTATGATATATTTTCTGAGTGCTTACGCCAAAATGTCTAGCAATGCTTTATATTAAAACTTATCTATTTACAATTTGTTAATGATTATAATTTGTTAAGGATAGGGTATTGATTTATGTTGTTCACATTAGAACGGGATACGTCGGAATGTCAGAACCCTTCACACAGGGGATAAATTCCATGCCTGTTCAAACCTGCACATTTCCCCTTCCCTTTACTTTGGTGGACCTCCCCAAAGCTTATGCTTTCAGTTGTGCATGCTATAACATGCTATACTAGTATTTGAATTGTCTCGTCTACAGATTTTCGCCTAAACTCGATTAAAAAAATTAGAAATTATATTTAGAAATAATAATTATTGCAGTGTCAAAAACAGTCTCGAAAGAATATGCGACAAATTTGAATTGTGTAACTTTGTAATGTAAGTATAAAAACATAATTTCTGTTTTTTTAGTCTCTTAAGCAATGCACAATCGACATGGATGCTGACATGTGGAATGCATATCATTTAATAAGTAACAGAGCAAGAGCGGTTTGTTATGCAGCTCGAAACACACACTTTCGTGCTCTTACAGAGTTGACGGTCAACAAATTGATGCAGTCTGCGCATTCTCAAATCGAGGCACTGAATTCCTTGAAGGTAGTTATATATATTTTTAGAGTGTTTATTGATTCATTGATTCATTGATTCGTTTTTAATGGAGACATATTAATTGTATTAAACAGCAAGGACAAGATCGTTTGGAAGAACAGACAACGGAGGCTCTATTATCGTTAACAAAAGGAAACAAAGTGCTTTTGGCACAACAAGAAAACTTGAAGGACGCTCAGGCGACAGCTCACAATCTTGTAACAACAAATCTAAGAGAGTTGTATAATGAGAAAGCATTAATACGATCTGGCCACGTTCAACTTGCTGCCATGACAGAAGAAATAAAAAATAAATTGGGTTAGTAAACTGAACTTTATATATAATTTCTTTTATACTATTATATATAGAATATACTCTGAATATATTTAATGTGATCTTCAGAAAAGGCACATAAAGATCTCGAGCAACAAGCTATCGAACGTGGAGAAAACCATCAGGAAGTATTGCAGGATTTGATTAATATACAGGAACAAGCGCAAATGATCTGGGAGAAAATCGAACATAGCACTAATCGTATACTGGTTCATCACGAGGAAACTATTCATCAGTACGAACAAACGATGCAGATGCTTGTGCAAATTAACGATACCATCCAGTACATTTGGAATCTCACTAATACAATGCGCACAGAAATAGATCAAAAATTGGGATGGATTACCGACTACATCGGCAATACCGGTACGTTAATAAAATATATTTGTCATACGAGAGAACAATCTGATTTGACAGCTGATTTCCGTATTTTTAGGTGAACAAATGCAAAGAGCATATCGCATATTTTTACACATTGTGTATATATTAGTGGCGATGATAGTCGCCTCGTTTTTACAAGCGCCGTTTTTAACCAGAGCTACTATCATGGGCGTTGTACCGGCGAATCTTTTAACCTATATGAAACATGGCCTAGAAGCCACTTTAGATTTTACATCTATGACGGTTTTAATATTCTTGATCACCGCAAGTGAGTATTATGCATATTAAAGCGTGATAAAATGCCTTTTAAATAAATATAAAAGGCGAGTTAATAATCATGATATGAAATATAAATACTTCGTCGTATTATATCGATTTATGTTTGATTTATTTAATATAGTGCATTTCGTAATGTTGGGAATACAACGTATGATCGGACCAAATATCTCAGAAGCGAAGACGGAGCTAATTAAGCTAATGCATCAAAGTGGCCATTCAAATGGCATTGTGCACAACAGTACATCATTATCGCAATCCAGTTCTGTACCGGAAATGCAGCTGCACACGAGAGTAATAAGAAAAGTGCAGGAACTTTATCATCTCATTGTTTCGCAAATAAATTACTACAAAGGTATTTCTTCGATTTCAGACTAACATTGTACGAAAGAAATTAATAATGATTGCTACAACATTTATAATTTTTCCAGAAAAAATTAGTGTCTTATTAGAGACAATCGCTTCATGGGGTGGACGCAATTTAAATGTGCATGAGGAGCTCTCTTGCTCATATCAACCATCAAGGAAAAAACATGAGGACATCGTTTATGAGCATAATAAATTATACTTCGCGAGTATTCCTCCAGACACGTCGAAACCTTTGAGAGGTTTCATAGAATGTGATTCGTCTAACGATTTGACGTCATGGCGCCAAGATGATTATTTTATAAATCATAACGATCACAATTCTATTAATTTTGACGGCACAGAGAAATCGTTTCAGCATCTTCGACCCAACATGGATCTACCGCGAGGCAGAAGGTAAATAACTTTTGCAAACAGAAACTAAATTATTTTAAAAAGTAAATTGTAAAGTAACTAAGAAATATTTTCAGTAATACTCCATCATTGCTGAAATTACCTTGTATGGGAATAACGAGAAATGGCAGGAGATGTCGGGCATTCGCTTCACCCGGACAGCACTACTGCTATCATCATTCTACCGGCATGTCTGTTAGAAGTGAACATTTTGATTAATCGAAAAAATAATTGCGAAGTCAGTAATATTTATATGTATAATTGCTATAAAATTTGCTATAGATATTTTTCGTATATAATATAAGATATATTTTTATGAGAAATAAGGAACTCATAAGAGAAATAATTAGTTTAGGAAGAGATGAATAATTAATTAAAGATGATTAAATAATTTGCATATATTTTGTAATTTTGTAAATAGTGTTTCACATTCATTAAATGATTACAACTGTGATCTTAAAGTATCACTTTAATCTTGATAATATATATATAAATATTTTAATGTTAGTTTTAAGTTAATTTATATGACTTGTATTATTTAATCGTTGTGATTCAAGTATATTTCTATGTTGAGACAAATTATTAAAAAAATGGCATTTCGGATAGTACGAATTTCAAGTTTAGGCTTTCAACAATTTTGATCGTTTAAACCTGAAAATACATAATTAAACAATTTAAATTATTTAATTTGAGATCTAAAATTTCTAAGATCTACAATAAAACCAACATTTTCTCTTTATACTGAATAGTATTTTCACTTGAATTTTTCTTAATGTTTAAATTATTCCAACAGTTAAAACTTTGACTCAATCGGATTGATTCGATCATTAGTTTTATTCGGATATTTTTACTTTGAGCTATTCGTATAATTTGATCTCAATTCATTAAAAAAATCTTGTATCATTAATAGAAATATACGTCCCTCTCAATGATGAATGTATGTATATTATTTAAAGATACGTAATCTCTTATCTTTTCCGTAATAATGATAAACGGATTAATAATAATAATTAGTTCTGCGTTTAACGGAATAATAATAATTAGTTCTGCGTTTAATGTAAATGATATTTAATATTTATAGCGAAGTATAATCTACTATTTTATAAGGATATATCGAAGTACAAACTTATAATATAAATGATCTTATAACACTTGAGAAACTTTGTAAATGAATATAAATATAAATTTTTATTGTATCGTATAAATATAAAAAAAATTCGTGATTTTTCAAATTTGCATTGCTTTCGTTAAAATATTGCAGAAAAATATGTATTTTAAAGAATTAATGTATTCTTTAAATATAATTTCATATGTATTAAATTTATTTTACAAAATTTATGCAGATTTTGAGATAAATTTATATACATATTTATATAGACATATATATTCATAAAATTATATATAGATATATAAAGTTTGAAAAACCACAAGTAAGTGGTGTGTCTTTCAACAGACTGCCATATTGAATTGCGTGCACACAGCGTCATTCGTCAGCTCCAGAAATTTTGCGTGTCTGTCGAGACCGGCTCCCACTACCAAGTTGTGCAAATTGCAATAATTCGCGCCGTAATCAAATACCATGAACCATTCGCTGGAAACAGAATCTGCCTAAGATGATATTTTTGTTAATTTAACATTTGTCAACTTAGGCTTTAGTGCTTTATATGTAATCCAAAGGAGAATTTGACATGTCCTTTAATATCAAATTTATTAAAGAACGCGTCAAAAAGCATTAATGCGGTAGTAGGGAGAAATTTTGTAATTTAATGCATTATATTTTGTAATATCATTTGTGCTTTTAATACTTATCGTAGAATAATTTTCATTTAATTAAAAGTTTACTTTAGCAAAGCAGGTGTTGTTCATTTCCTCGAAGACGATCTCGATTTTCTCGAATGACTTTGGATTCGACGTCCTATGCGTCGCTCTAATTATATTATTCTCCACAGGCACCTTAAGCTATTACGAAATAAGTTAACCGTTAATTGACGTTTAAAAATCAGACTGTACTCTCACCGTATAGAGACAAGCACCACCGCGTTGCCGACAAGCGTTCCAAGAAGACCAATTCGTTATCTGGCGTCGGAATTTCTGCATCACGTACGCACATGGATCGTTAAACTTCCTAGAGTTAATGTAATTATTTTCAAAAATATTTACATAATTTAGTTCGATAAAATATTTAAACATGGTACTTATTTCATCTTTGTACATTTTTATCCGAATTTCCATTTTGTTTTAATTTTTGGACTTTAAAAACTGCAATTTATTTCAACTGTAACCCTTTAAACGCACCCATTTCTCTTTGTAATTTAATAGTATTTTTAATATACTATATTTTTTTCCTTCAGAAATACGAGTTCTGGCGTTTCTACATACTTGACATTAATTTTAAAAGATACTCGAAGCGACCGAGAGTAATAAAATAGCGAGCACGCTGTGTCGGCACACTGATCCGTTCTTGTGGAGTCGGAAAAGCGCGGATCGTATATTTTTCGGACGGTGTCGTCCTGGCCAAAGCAAAATATACGAGTCCCACGTCGCGCCGGCGATATTGAGTTTCCCTGTGTACATAATGCGTCACGAGAGCGGCGGGGACGCTTCAAAAGAAACTTTTCGAAAGCTCTAGTCCTCGTAAAAACGGCGCGACGATCATTCGCGTTAGCTATTGCCCTAGGATGAAAGGGATCCGATCTCCCGGCACTTGGAAGAAAAAAAAACGATAACGGCAGCTGTGGCGGAATGTAAATCCATTCGAAAAGCTCTGAAACCTGTTCATAAAAATGCCAAGGAAATGTTTTTGCCCGTTATTTTGACGGCAAAGTGTTCGGTAATTAGTTGTTGATGAACGGCGCATCGCTCAACGCGAACGAACAACGAAAAAATGATGAAATTCGGCTATATGTGATGTTTCTTAGAATTTTTCGAATTTTTTAGCTTTTTGAGTATTGCAACAATGTTTTAGAAGTTAAGATTCCATACAAAAACTTGCCTGAATTTGAAAAGAAACGGATAACAATCCAAAGCGTTATCCATTCGTTTTCTTTTTTTTAAATGTAATTCATCATTCTGACAAACTGTTTTTGTCTTAATATGTATATAAATGTATATATAATTACCATTTAACAATGCACGAAGCGTGCAAAGGATATGGGAACAGTACCCCGCCGATTATGATACTCAACAAAATCGTTAGCATCCCAGCGATGCAGAAAGCACAATACTTGTATCTTCCTTTGGATGACGCAACCGTTAAAATTACCGAAGGCTTGTCGTCCTCTGTGCAAAACAACAAGTAATTCATCAAATGTATCATTGAAAGAAGTCAAAGTATCACTTTGTATGTGCAACAAATGGCTAATAAACGGAGAAGAATATTGAAAGATATTATCTTTACCAGACAGTTTGGACAATTATAAGACGCCGCTTATCGAAAGTAAAAAAATCAACTGAGACAAAACCTAGAAAATAGCTGAGAGATAAGATGAATATGATATCGATCTTTATTTGATTAAAAACTCGATTTCGCATGAAACTGTAGCTTAAAAATTGAAAAATCATTTGGCGTGCAAATAAATGCGCACTGCGATCGAAAGATAGTGAAAAAGAAACTTAACCGTTTTCTCTCGGCATGACGCAATTGTCCTGCGGCTTTGCGGATTCTCTGGTGGTGTGGCGAAAATAATATGGCGATGATCCGATTGTCGCGTTATCTCCGTGTGCCGAAATTCTGCTCCTTCTGATGTTCTTCGACGATCGGATCATATTACAAATCGATCATCTTTCATGAGAGGAAGGAAAAAAAGGAACGCTTGTCCTTCCTCGAAATCTGTCTCTATGTTGAAGACAGACGACTGTCGACCTGCGTATTTTTATTACATTGCACGATTGTTTTCACAGAGAACCTTTTACGTGCGGAAAGCACAGACAGATTCTATCGCACCATTCGATACTGTCCAGCAAAAATACGAAAAAGGTTGAAAAAAAACTTAACAATTAAATAGAAAGAGTTATTCAGAAAGTTTAAGAAAATTGTTGAGATATCTAACAATAAGAAAGAGCTGAATAGAAGAGCTCTTCTGTGGAATTATCAATGACACGCACTTAACGGCAGCTTCCCACGCGCGTAAATCGGTTGACTTCTTTTTCTTCTAAACCTTTTTTTCACATCTTGATGACGTGCGACGGACCGTCCTAATGAATACTATCCGCTAAAACGCGTCCCATAAATGTACCCGACTCAGCTACTACGCCTTTTTTCCGCGAGTCCTCGACTTAATTTCTTTCCGTTCTTCATTTTCGTTACAAATAGTCACGCATCAACCCTTTAATTCGAAGACGCGCGCGATTGTACATAATATTGGAAGTGATATTATATGACAAAAATAATATAAAATTTATATTAGTTTTATATTAATATAAAGTATATAATATTTAAAATCTTTAATAAATTAAAAAAGATATTTAAACAAATGTCTAATTTTAAAAATTAAGAACGCTGTATTTTCCAAAATAATTGCTGGTTTGATTCACAATTATTTTTCCAGGACGTTGCCGCAATTTCTTGATCACGATGAACTGTATCTGTTAAAATGTCACCGGCGCGGCGTATCAGCGGGGAAGACATCAGCGGTTGTATACGAGACCAGAGAAGACGACTTGACAGCTGGTGGTGACGAGAGATCCGGTTCACACGACGCGACGTCCTGAATCGCCCTCCCTTCGAGAAGACCAAGAGCTTGGCGAAGAAACTTCTTGTCATTTTCCATTCTTCTCGCGCTTTTGTTTATCTGTCGCGCAAGTGCACAGAGTTACTCTCAAACGCAACTTTAAATGCATCTTGCTTCCCCGCATCTTTCTGTACATCACAAGAGATACTCGTGTATTTCTATAATTGTGGCGTTCACGGATATGAATCAGTACCGCTGGTATAGTAGGAGTAGCAGAACTAGTAAACAGAAAGACACTGTTCTCCATTCATTCCTCTTCTCTGGTGACCCACATTCGCGGAAGTATTATATATCCCACCTCTTATGCGTGCCTTCCTTTTTTCTATCGCGATCGTCCCGCTATTATCTTCAAAATCTGAACCTTTTAAAATCGACAACAACATTGAAATTAGAAATTAGAAATAATTATTATAGAAATAAAGTAGAACCAATTATAACTTTAATAATAAACTACAATAATGAATTTACAATATATATATTGTAATGTAAATTCTTGCGTAACGCTTTGTTGCTTGCACAATTTTCGCGATAAAGTCTAGTTGGTTCTCGGCTCTTCCTCTCGCGGACCCAATCGGCGCGCAAGTCAAAGAGGAAATAGATGATACGGCGATGACGACGACGGGCGTCCCGACGCTTCGCGCCGACGTTAGATTCCATTTACCCTTCCGCTCGCACTCGCCGTCGTGATGCTCCTTTTCGCGGCACGTCCGTCGCTCCCTCGTCCACATGCAACTTGACAGCCATAAAGACGAGCCGCTCCACCGACATCTGGCTTGACGCGCGCACTTTGTAGTCTCCTACCTATGCGTAAAAAGAGTCTCACGTCATCGTCAGCCTTTGCCAGCGCACGGGAATTGACAGGGCGAATCGTTGACGCCCTTCCAGGAGTCTCCGCGGAAGATATACAGTGTTCCGAGACGTTACGCCGCACGGTCTTTGTACACATATTCGCGGGCCCTTCGACCCTGACTTTGCGAATTTGATTTTCCCTTATAAAAATTTTTACAAAACATAGTAAGAAGAAGAGGTGGGAAGTTTAAGTAAAGATCAAAATAACTAGAAAAGGTCGAGCGTTTATTCATATCTTTATTTTTTTAAACTTTTCTTGTCAAAAAGTAATTAATTATTATTTATAATACGTAACTAATTGATTTTTTTAAAAATTAACTAAAAGAAATAAATAAGAAAATGGAATAAAAAAATAGCTCAAATATTTTACGAAGGAATTTCTGGTTTCAAAATGTCAACATAATTTCAGAAAACAATTCCTTATCGATGTTATCTAATTCGCCTATTTTGTTGTACAGGGTTGAAAGATCGCTTTTGAAGGAAACGGGTCAGCGAGAGCGGTTCTTTTGGGGTTTCCGATAAAATGGAATCAGACGCGTAGCGGAAGAAACGAAAGAAGGGATTCCTGCACACGGGGCTCTCCCTAGAAATTTATAATTCGAACCGCCTGTCGGCAGCTAATTTCCTGTTCGAGGAGGCGTGTCTAAGGCCATAACGCTTTCTCGCGGTTAACCTGGACGGTTGAGAATCTCCGATAATTCAGTCAAGGGAGAGAAACGAAGAAAGGGCGAGAGAAAGAGAGAGATGGAAAAGAAAAGCTGCATGGACTCGAGATCTCTCCCTCTCTTCTCTTCGCACTTTTTTCGGAAACGGTGGTCGCAGCTCTTCGTCGGTCGCGAAGCAGCTGCTAGTTGCTTCGAGCTGTACGAAGAAATGATAATGAAATGACGAACGTCACCGCAGCCGTTAAGAAGAGCAGCACTTGGCGGTCCCTTTATTCATTACTTTCGAAGCTGACGTAGGTCCGTTCACATCTCTCTTTTTTTTCTACTCAAAAATTAATGCAGTAAAAATTTTAGTAAACTACTTCAGGTTGATAATTATACCTCGATAAAATAAGGAAGTTACATGAGCGAAGATTTCGATGCATGGTATGTACAATCCTGATATTGATTGCTCAATTAAAGTACAGCTGCGATCTTTCAATTAAGCGTAAATGACGCTCGTTGCTAATTGCGCGAGTTTGATAGGATCGAACACGGACATATAGATCAATTTATTTCACGAACATCTAATACAGAAATAAACGTTCTCCACGTGGAGGAAAGAGGTCGCTCTCTCTTCATTAACACATACTTCATCGGTGACGCTTAATGAATCGGGCGTTCATATATCAGCTCGCAACAACTCGCGTAGTGTTTTTTCAAGAGGCTTAATTTATCTGTTTTGAAGTGCGAAAGGGATGGAGGAGAGAGGGACAGAAAGAGAGAGAAATCCGTTTCATGAGGGAACCATTTTCGGTGTCCAAGTAAGAGGGTGTCATCCGCGACATTAGTTGGCTCCCTCTAGTCTTTCCGCGAACCAATCGCGAGCCGACACTGATAATAAACCTTTTTTCTTTCGGTGCGTCTTCCCCTTTTTTTTTCGAAAAAGGGGTGACTTTTTTGCCCGGAATCCGCAACGAGAGTTTTTGATGATCGCACGACGACCGTGCGACCTTTTCACCGCCAACCATGTAGAACGCATCCCTCGCGAGAGCGAGGCTGCGTCCATTCTTTTTTTCTTCATCCCCGGTTTCTTTCTTGTTCCTTTTCGACGAATGGACACGCAGTCGAGGGCGGCACTTCGGTTATTCAAACGACCCGAGAAGTCGCCGCCGTCGCCGTTGTCATAGTCACGATTCTTGCACCGTACTTCCGGTAGAAGGCGGAGGCGTATAATTTTTTGGACTGTTCCAACGCATCGTAAATTATCCGTTGTAAATTGTCCCGTATGAAAGGGACGAAACTCACTGATTTTTTTCGGTTGTGCGAAACGTGATTCAATCATAAGTTTCCCAAATTCAAAAATTTTGTTTCCTTAAGGTTTTAAACATCGAAATATTATATGCATTTATAAAAAATATTTTTTCTGCCTATGTGTGTTTCTATATATATTTTTACAATTTTCTGAGAATAATTTAGTAAATCATTGACCATTCTTTTCGACGTAACTTAAAATAAATTATAATAATAAATTTATATATAATTATCGCAAATATATTCTTTTTATATCCAAATATATTTGTCTTGACGAATCTTGCGGAAAACGTGGGTCCCACGGAGTTTATGTTCGTCGAACGGTTCCGGTCGACCGCGCCGATTTCTCGCGGTTTTCGCGCGTGTCCTTTTTGTTCCCCGCAACGAAAACGTATGTAAGCTTTCCTTGGCACCGCCGAGCGCATCGACGCTGTCGACGGGACGCGTCGAGCGCGCCTATTAGTGGCCTTCGCGGTATCGTAAAGTAAATCCCAAGGAAAAAGAAGTCGCGGGTGCTCTTTACGATCTCATCGTTCTCGTGGGCGCCGATACGGCCCGTGGATTGCCACGGAATTTACAGCTTCCACGTTCCGATCTATTTTAACGGCAGCGATGCCTTTACATATCTGTTGATCGGAACGAGTCAATCGCGAGGTAAAATATTTATCGTCGGGTTTGATAGCACTGCGTAGAAAATCCTGACGTCTCCAGAATGGTTTTTGGTTATTACTAATTGTAAGCCTTCTCTCGTTTCTTTCGACGAGCTAATTCGTCACAATTTCTAAAGTTCTGTCTATAAATAATATAAAGTATCTATAATTTACTTACATCTTTTATGCACTGAAAAAAAATTCTGGTTAAAAACGGACGGATCAGAAAAATCTTATGGGATTGATCAAATATTCTGGTTACTATAATAAGAATTTTGGTTATTATAAGTTTTAAAGTACTGAGTTTTATTATAATAGCCAGAATTTCTATTATAGTAACCAGAATATTTGATCCTACAAGATTTTCTGATTCGTTCGTTTTTAATCAGAATTTTTTTCTGTGTACATATATATTTTGTGACATTTATATATAGTATGATATTTTGAAACTAGACGATTAATTAAGTTCTTTAGTTTAGTTTAAATTGAAACGACAGAAGCGCGCGAGACGCCAAAGTGTATAGATACAGTTGAATTTGAGGAATTTTCATTCACGGATCGCTCACTGCTTGTCATCGCCGTTGACTGAACGGATGGGGGTTGCTCGACACTTTTCTGGCAGGAAACGCAATCCCAGGGTGGATGCTAGGAGATACGCTCGATTATACGAGCTTTTTGTCGCGCCGGCGCCAGCGGGGCGAGGGCGACTTTCCCTCTCGAACGAATACGGCTAAAATCATCCGATGTGTGCCAAATTTTGAAGCCGAAAAGAGCGCCCGACGGTCTCTCGTTACACATCCGTGGCCACGGCGCATTTAGCGCGGCTGCAACAAATACGAGGGACACGAGAAAACGGGAACTCCATGCGTTTACTTCGCGAAAGTTCTGCTTGAAATTATACGAGCGGTAAGAAATGATATTTTATTAAAAGAAATTTCATTTAAAGTCAATTTATTACAAGAATGATCGAAATAGGAATGTAGCTAAAATTAAAATAAAAGTATTAAAAATATATATTTTTTATTTTAATAAAGATAAAAAAATGAATTTACTAGAAATGTAGTTTAATACTTAGTTATACGATTCTAAAACTGACGTTTGTAAAAGCTATTTTAGAAAAATATATTTTAACATCGGTGATATAACATTTTGCATAAATTCGCACGCTCGAAAGCAGAATACAAAACATAGCTCACGGAAATCGCTGTACTGCGTGTTCCTATAAATTCTCGCAAATTATAATGGGCATGAGGCCACTTAAGCCGACGGCGGCCAACAGCTGTTTCGGTGTCGACGAGTCGCGGCAGCCGGTAGCGCCCGTCTTCCTCGTGTGATCCTCCAGCTCTCTGTAACCCAGCCAGCGTCATGCACCAAATGTGCAAGTGCAGTGCCGTCTCGTCGGTGACACCTGCTTACAGATGTTCCAGATACCGTAAAACGATGCCGCAGCCGCCACCGAACGACGCGATCAGCGCGGCATAATTCACGATCGTTCAGCACTTCTCCTGTAAATCTCTATAGCTATCTCCCGTGCTTGCCAACACGTTACGCGAAAGGATGCATTCGTAAAATAATATGTCATTTTCTATTTTATTTTCTATTTAATTCAATTTGATAACGTTATTTTAAAATATATTCCTATAATTTATATATGTATATAAAATTATCTTTAATATATGTATCTAAAATTATCTTTAATATATTCTCTAATTATCTTTAAAGTATTTTCTATAATTATCTTTAAAATATTTTCTCTTTGTATAAATCATATACATATGTATATTTACAATATATCTTTTTTTTAATGTATTTACAATATATATCTTTTTTTAAATATTATGATATTCGCTTTTTAATTTCTTTTCTTTTTAGCGTAATTTTTTTAGCATAATTGTTGTAAATATTAAAGTGCATACAATTGTTTAGATTTACAAAATATGACACCAATTTTTATATTTTTAAATAAACAGAAAAGATGTTACGGTGCTGAAGGCACCATGGTTGAAGGTGGAGTTACAGGTAAACCAACAGGTAGACGCCGATCACAATAAAGAAGAGGCGGTACCAGAAGAATGGCGCATCGAGTTCTTAAACGAATGAAACAGGTGCTATTTGAGCGGTTTGGAAATATTTGCCCCGCTATGTATTCTATTTCATATATTCTACACTGAAAAAAATTCTAATTAATAAACGGACGAATCAGAAAATATTGTATGGATTGATCAAATATTCTAGTTTTTATAATAGAAATTCTGATTATTATAAATTATAAAGTATTGAGTTTTATTATAATAACCAGAATTTTTATTATAGTAACCAGAATATTTGATCAATCCATACAATATTTTCTGATTCGTCCGTTTATTAACCAGAATTTTTTCAGTGTAGAATATATGAAATAGAATACATAGCGGGATAAATATTTCCAAACCGCTCAAATGGCACCTGTTTCATTCGTTTAAAAACTCGATGATTGCGCCATTCTTAGTACTGCCTCTTCTTTATTATGATCGGCCAAATGCGTCTACGTGTAACTCGGTTTACCTGTAACTCCACCTTCAACTATGGTGCCTTCAGCACCGTAAAAAAGATTTTTCTGATTCGTTCGTTTTTAACTAAAATTTTTTTTCAGTGTATGTGATCCAAATTCTTCCTTTGCGTTCTATCTTTTTGTTTAATTCTTATTTTTTAGTTTACTCCGTTGAAGTACGTTCTCCGTTGATATAATTTCTCGTGGTTATTCCTGGTACACGAGGAGCAGAAAAATTATACTTCGTCCATTCGTTCGCGCGCAGTCAAGGGAACATCCTGAAAAAGCAGCGATGAATCTTTCATCGAATGGAGCTCTAGCATCCCTACTAGGTTCACCGGGGGGCTTCAGTAGCAATAAGGAAAAAATAAAGGGCACGCTTTCTCGGTACGTAGGAAAGTGTCGCGTGTCCTCACGGCGATCCTCTTCGTGTTCCGGGAACCAAGATCATTTACCGCCGGACAACTCGACCTCTGACCTGCGGAGGCCTGAAAATCCATCGGCGCGAAGTCATCGGAGCACGTACACACATATCCAGAGAAAATGTACGCCGGTACATCATTATCAGCTTTGTCCCTATTCGCCGCCTGTACCTCTTCGAGGCGGGGCTCAGAATTGAGCCCTGAGAACAGTTGGCGAATCTTTGCCACGGTATACGCGCCGTGATTTATGAGCATCCAGATCATGTTCCGGAGGGATGAGTGGCGAATCCGATTCCAAACTTTGTCTCGGCACAAGAAACGATATATCTACGCGTTTTCTGGAACTCCCATTTTCCTCGATCCTTAATTATTGATGGTATACGAGAGGCAGGAAATATTGTTTTGAAAAAAAAAAAAAAAATTTAGTTTTAGTTTTAATTTTTTCATTGTTAACTGTCTATATGTTTTGCGATATATCCTTAAAATTTACCTACGAATTTCATAATTTAAGTCTTGCGCCAGAATCAGATTTACATTAATAAATAATTAACGACATTCTTGTTCTTGTGCTTCATGCAGGATCAAAATTCTACCCCTCGCATCGTACCACTGGCAGAATGGTAGCGAATGGAGGGCGAAGAGCTGAGCCGTTATAAAAACCAGTTCGCCACACACTGAGCCATAACGTCTATTAAGAGCCGGCATCTTCGATTCTGTAAGGACATAAGGCGGACAAAAAAGATCCCGCGGGATGCGCCCGATCCCACCGCCATTTCTGCTGTCGTGTTCGTGATGGCGGAGGAGTTTAAAACATTTGAATTAACGCGTCTTCAGGGGGGTATAAGACCTACGTCAATGGTCACGGGGGTTTCATGGGCCGCGGCGGTTGCGATCGTCAACTGTTGACAAAAAAGGGGCCTCACGGGCAGCCCCGGGCCCTTCGGGCTCGCTCAGCTGGAGGTCTCATCCGCGTGAGCTTTCCCCCTCTCTGTTAATATCCATTACAAATTTTTTTTAGTAATTAAAACTTTTATTAAAAACTCTCAAGTTGTATATTCCATCCATATGATGCATTTGTCAATGGTAATTTTTCGCATAGTGTTACATAACGTTTATCAATAAATAAATTTGCGATTTTGATCTTTTCTTTTCGCTTCATTAATATTTTTTCCCAACTTGATTTTCAATCGAGAAAAAGAAATTCATGTCTAAAAAGAAATATTGTTTAAAAAGACATAAATTTCCTTTTCTCGATTGAAAATCATATTTTTATTGTTATTGTGTTGTTATTGTATTGTATTGTATTGTTTTTCTGAAGTCATTGTTTTTTTATTTCCTGTGCTATGTTTCCTAAGTTAAATCGTCAAAGACAATGAGCGTCTAAGGGACAAAAGAAAATTTTTTACATATGTTTTCTGGATCTTCTTATCTTAATACTAAATTTACCAGAACCGGTTGAAAGACCGTTTTCACTTCTTTTTGTTTATAGTTCCTAGTTTCCCACATGCAACGTTATCACGTCGCCATTTAACTTTACGACTTTTCTTATAATATTCATATAAAAAATTTTTTAATATTTATTTCTCTATTGATTTGACTTTGTTTATTTCTTCCGAAAAATATATGTATGTATTTGTTATTTAACCGGTTGTGGTAGAAATAGGTGTACATGAAGGGTCGATAGGTTTAGTATTAGAAAGTTTATCGTAATTGAATTTTCAATATTTGTAATATTTTTTTTTTAAATTTGTGAGTTTAAAATTTGTGAGATCACGTTCAGAAAAGCAATACGAGAGGAAGTAACTGTTTTCGCAGACAGTTTGAAGAATAGCAAACGGAATTCCCGAAAGAAAACGAGAAAATCGAAATTTGATTCTTCCCAGAAACACAGAATATTGCAATAATGCAGCAATTGTAATTTTGCTGTAATGTTCGTTGAGTTCGTTGCTGTAATGTTTGCTGAGTTCCTATCTGAAACAGAGGTATTTTACTATCTTTTTTGGATCGCATTCTTAAAAATATTAACCCATCAACTTTACATTATCATTTGTAAAAAATTCGTTCGATTTGTTATTCCATTTCATTGGACAATTATTTTGATTATAGCGAGCGATTGTTGGTGACAACTTTTAGATTCAACAGGCCGAGATCTAATGAAACGTAATTTCCCATGTACCTTGAAGAGACGTCTGGCGAGCACATGTTCGTCCGCATTTTATTCGATACTACAAAAACATAGTACGTTGTATATTGGTTGCGGTATAACGGTGGAATCTAAACTTTGTTAATCTTCCGACGAAAAGGCTTAACGGTAAGACTATTATACTTACATATTTAGTCGTAAGACTTTTTAAAGATTATGAAAATAGAAAACGGAATGCGTAATGAACTAAGGAATGTATCGTGTAGTTCGCGGTATGAAACGATAAATTGACACCGAAAACCTAAGACTTTTAAAAAATTATTTTATTAAGTCAATTGCACACGAAGAATTCTCTTTTCAACTATATTATATTAATATATTATTACAAATATTATTATATATTATAAGCCAACAAATTAGCTGTGAAAATTTTATTTAGGTAATTTCTATGTGTAAAATATTAATATTAGTTTCAAAAAATATTTGTAGGAACGAAAGTGCGGAAAGAGATTTGCTTGATTTTTGAAATCTACCTATCTCTACTGTCATCCCTCGTCATCGCCGTCAACGGTCTCTCGTCGTCGTCGTCGTCGTACGCAAGTTTTCTCAAGAGGGAAGGGACCACCCTCATCGTCCGCGACGCAAATATCGCGTCGATTATTCGGCGATATTCAAGGCAGACGTAATATTGTGCGATACCCCGAAGTCGTAAAGTTGATCGAGTCCATGAAAAGACCGGAATAAGCTCCTTTGTGATAATGCAGCCACATGCTCTAATTTTTAACTTGTTTTCGGTTTTTCTCTTTCTTTTAAATTTATTTTAATCTTGCACTTATTTATGATATTAAACAATTTAGATACATTGTATCTAACTTTATCGTCTGACTCAAATGTCAGAATTTTTAATTGAATAATTAATGTAATAAGAAAGGATCTAATAAGAATTACATAATTCTGGTTGATTTTACTGTATTTGTTGTTTATATAAACAATATTGTTTTTTAAAATCAAATTTCTCGCATGATACAAACGAATTATCCTATAAAATATTATATTAACAGTTATACATTAATAATTATGTTAATTTTTTTCTAATAATTAATTACTATAACTGTTATAATATAACCGAGGAAAAAAAAAGAGAACTGGATCATACCTATGCGTCAAATGTATGTATCTAATAATAATTTCTAGAGAGAGTTTTTTAGTTATAATTATTACGGATGTTTAGATAAATATTATTTTAGGAATTTATCTGAGTTTAAAACTAAATTAGGAAACAGAAGAAATTATTTAAAAAAAGGACCCATCATTATTTTCAAATTTACAATGAAATTCCTCCTATTTTCACAACTATTCCTATTTTGTTTATTGATATTAAAGATTGTTGAATCTGTTATATGTGTAAAAGGAAAATATAGAAAGTCATTAATTCGAAATAAAATTATTTTTTATACATACAAAAATTAAATATTAATAATTATAAAATTTATTTTGCAATAGATTTTTAATAATTATTTATTTTTTATAATAGAAATTAAATATAATTATTAAAAACTTAATAAGTAAAAAATATATATACAATAAATAATAAAATAAAAATAAAAAAAAGATTTTGATGCAATATTATATAAAGTTTTAATAAAAAAAAGCTTCACATTGAAAACTTGTACTAACAATCTAAAAAAAAATTTATCACGTTCGAATATTGTAATGCCGTTTAAAGAAAAAAGAAAATTCATAAAAAAGAAAAAAGTACATTTATTTTATAAACTGCGAAGATTATTTTTACAACTTCCACCGTAATAACTTCAAACAGCCGCTAAACAATCTAAATGAAATAGATTATCAACAAATTTTTCTAATTTGCGATTGACAAAAAGCTCAACATATATTCATTGGATGGTAAAAAGTCAATTGATGAAAATTCTAAAATAAAACAAGTAGCATAAAACAGATATTATATCAAGAATTGTTAATAAGTTGTGTATCTTTGTAACAAGTACACAGATACGGAGTTAATTTTTTTATCTCAAAAGAACTTTCAAAGTTCATCTTTTTCTCTTTTCACTCAATATGTATATTAATTTATAAATTTTTATGAAAATACATTGATGTGGAAAAATCATTTTATGCGAAATATAATTAACACAATATATAAAAGTATAAGATTTTTTTTATTATTTATGTAAAAATTATAGCTGTTTGAGAAAATCACTTGTGTTATGAACATTCTCGATATTAACATTTCCTTTTCTAGAAAAATAAAAACTATAAGTAGGAGGTATCATATACAATAGATAGAAGGCAGTCCTGAAAGTCGCCATGATCGATTGGATAGGTGTGTGTGAAAGATACCTGAGAGCTATTCGAGAAATCGCACGTTCTCTTCTGTCAGTGCAATGGCTCCGGTAGATCGCCATCTTTCTTTCTGAATTACTATCTGAACGGTATGTATTACTAAATTATCTTATTTATGAAAGTATATATTGCATTTTATCTCGATTTTCAGCCTCTCTAAATTGTTATAAATGATTACTAATATTACTAATATCATAGTTAACGAATGTATTGCCAATCCACAGTTATAATGTTTCTAAAACGACAAAATGTGTAAGTAAAAAGCAAAGATGTGTAATAAATTTAATAATAAATATATAAAAACTGACAGAAATATTATTATATAGGCTTATTACCAAGATCCAGTCAAAATGGCGTTTTTCTCTGTTTAAATGTGTTCACATATCCTATTTTTCACTTATATGTATATAATAATTTTATTTAGTATTTAAATGTATACACATATTATATATAATATTATATATATTATATATTAATAAAATATAATTGATATAATATTAAGTATTATATACTATTATTATTGAAATTGTTAATTTACAATACAATTCACTTGTTTCTCGTTCCGTTTTAAAATAGCGAGCGGAAACATGTCATTCTTATCGTAAATATTTATCCGATGTCCAGCGCGCCTGACTAATATTATAGGGTGCTTTCCAGCAACGACACTGTGTACCACAGTGAATCATTTTATTCTCTCTTTAACATTCAGCAACAATAAGGACGAAATGACATTGTGTTACACAGTGTCATCCGTGTACGTTGCTGGAAAGCACCCATTGTCGTCTTCGCAATGTTGCAAGCCTAGTGTGGAAGGACTGTGTAGTTATAAGGAACTTAGTGCATAGCCGTGAATGCCCCTGGAGCTGACTAGTGGCACGTTAAATACATACATCAAAAAAAAAAAAAAAGATACGCAATGTTGCGCCAGGGTCAGAGAGTCGATACGCGTTATAAACCTTTTCATTATGAATCGTGCTGGCAGATAACTTCTATTTTTGTGACTTGAACATATGCAGAGCATAAGTTTAGGTACGTGCTCGAAGAACAAAATAAGAACAATATGAGAAAAGAAAATGATATATAGATATTGCAAAAAGATTTCAATGTACTCGTCACGTCTTGAATGTCGTAGATGAATTAGGCAAATCCCAAATGGGATGATTTATGAAATCATTGTTGGAAATCATTTTAAAAAATAGAAAATTCTAAAATCGGTATCGTTTGGAGTGCCGCTATTCAGCAAACTCAATTTTTTCTTGCTGCTTTTAACGTAAGTTGCGAGCGACTTCTATCGAAATAGAATTAATTTTCTTTATTATTGCTCTCTTTATTATACTTCTTTAATTCATCATTAACATTGTTAAAAATATACTGAAAATTCAGTCAAAATAATGACTGAATCATTACTTGTCTTAATAATTAAAGACATTCTGAAACATTAGTAAATTTGACTGAAAATCTTGAGCTTGAAATGACTGAAACTTTTTTCAAGTGCGTTTCTTTTATAATTCAGTCATTGTTTTGACTGAATTTTCAGTTTATTTCTAACAGTGATATTAAACTGACGTTGCTATTAACACGAGTGCTTCTAAATACTCGTTCATTGATATCGATCCTCAAGTCACTCGCAAGGAATAATTCCTCGCAGTATACAACACAAGGTGCTCTCGATGCTCCACATGTTCGCAAGCTCTCGGTGACTGGTGAATCTAGATTTACGAGTACGGGCATCGGTGGTTCTTCCACACATGCGGGACGTATGCGACATAAGTTACGTGAAGCGCCATTAGGTCGGAATAGGTGAATCTCTCAAGGTCAAATTGCGCAGCTTCAGTAGACGACCGGAGCGATGATAATATTCCGAGGAGCCATCGTCGCTCCCCTCCTGAATCGTCACTGCGCGTCCGCGGTGGTGCGACACCTTGTCTCAAGATATCCCGGCGCGGAAGAGCACCGACAGGGACGTTTGAGCCTGCAACCGTGCACGACACCGGGTATGGTGCGTATGTACACAGGCGCGCCGCTCCCGGCGATTAAAGTTGCTCGCCGGCACGCGCAATTAAGACCGCGTTAATATCGTCAAACGGTGCGTGGCCGCGGCGCGATCGCGCGCACGTGCGCGGCATCGCGGAGCGTTGCCGCGAGGAGGATCCGCGGAGGTTCGAGCTGTCAAGTGCATCGAGAGACAGATCGAAGCTGATAAAAGATGACGATAATTCTGATTAAAAATGAGATAACTGTGATAAAATATTGGATGCAGAGTAATTGAAAATAGAAAGTTATTTTAAATTGTTAAATTGAAGAAACTGAAACTTAAAGTTTAACAAGGAGAGAACAGTAGGACAAATTTTGGAGATTGTGGAAAAGTGTGCGCCTCAGAACCCTCCGCGCTTTTGATAATCGCCAGTTGGGTATTATTTTGGTGTTTGGCCGCGTTATTTATCGGCCCGTCTATTGGCGATCTGATTCGCGGTTGGACCGTCGCCAAAACGCGGCAGCTTACGGCTTTTCGCCGCGTTGTGTTGCGGTTCCGAGAAGCAAAATCCGACGAGCGACGAATATCCATCCGTTAATACCGACACGATACGATGATTGAGTCGTTCAAAGTTCGCCATTAGTTCAGGGAAACAAATCGGCCGGCTCGTCAAAATCTGCCGACTGTCAAAACTTTATTTTCTTCACCATCTTTCAAGCGTTACGGACAACCGTGTAAAATCAAAGAAAAAATTAAATTTTTGAAATTTGGAAAGTGCAAGTCTTAAAAGTATAAATCTTTTCTTATGTTTCTTTTTGCAGTTCGAAAGAGAAAAAAATTTAGAAATTTCAATTCATTTACATCTAATTATAAATAAAATAATATAATAATTTAATGTACAATAATATAATTACATCCGCATAATTAAGATATTTTGAACGTTTTATCTAAAATATTAATTTTAAATGACCGAAATTAAAAATCAGTGAACAAAGACTTTTCAAAACTACCTTTGCGACTAAATATTCCGTAGGCGTGGTACGGTGTCGAACGAAATGTTAAATCACGGCGAGGAAACAGGGGAGACTCGCGAGAAAGTTGGAGAAATGTCGGAATTTATAGACACCCTCTAAAGGAGCTTTCGTTCGTCACAACAAACACGTCACGGTGCATCCAACGCGGCCATTCATCACGCGGGCCTCCGAGCGAGCGAGCGAGCCGCATTAATTCGCATCGCGAAGCTGTCGGTATTAATTTAGTCCGCGAAGACAATGTCAGCCCGTGCGACGGGTCCACTGCGGATTTAATCTCGCGACACGCGGAATTAAACGAGAGAAATTCTGCCAAAAGCATCTCTCCGGAGCGATCCTCGTGATTCGCGCATCGATTGCGAAAATATAAAATAAAAACTGAGCTACTTTCGGCTACTTCTTTTGCCCTTGTTTCGCCTCACTGCTTCCTTACTCAGGAATGTATTTTTTACGCTGCTCGCGGTGCGAGGGTTCCACTTATTTTTGTCCGCGTCGTAACTTTGATCGCTGATTTTTCATTCTCGCCTCGCCTTCCGAGTTGCAGGAGCTCGAATAATGTCGATACATCACGCTCCCGACGCAGCATTTCGTGTTGTGATTATTTTTGGCCGGTGAAATATATCACTTTTTATAATTTATCATTGTTTCTCTAGTATTTAGATAAGTATTCACTATTTTTCCATGAAATCCTTTGAATATAATATTAAAAATGTTATGAACATGTTTTAAAAAACTATCGTTTTTGGCTTTTTATAAGAACTGTAACTTAATCGCAATTAAATATTTATTTCTATTATTCATTGATATTTATCGGCACATTATTTACAAATGCATGTTACAGAAATAAATGTTACAGAAAATGCAAAAGTGATGAGAAAAAATTTTGTGAGACTCTGTAAAACATTAAAAATAAAATATAATTATATGTACCTTTAAGAGTATAAAGTTTGATTGAGATACCTCTGAGATACCTCCAATGTATATATGTATATTTTTTTCTATTAAAATAATAAATTACATTGCAATCTCTAACGTGCTAATTTATTTAATAGAAACCGCACTATCCTTTCGCATTTTCTTCTCTTTTGCCTTGTCATTTATTCACTTATTCATTTATTTATATTATTCTTTATATTAATTTACTTTCCCGTATTTTTTCCCGTATTTATTTACATTCCCAAATAAATGTACGTATACGTTTCCCGAAAACTGCTATTCAGTCATCAACGTCGCCTCGTTTTTCTCAGCGGATCCCACCGCGCGCATGGAAGTCTTCCGTTTCATCCCCTCGTATCCCTTCCTCCACCACCTGACCTATCTATTTTCTCGGCTTCGGCCTCCTCTTCTCCGTGGGTGGAGACAAAGTGACAGCCGAGGACCAGTCATACTCGCCGCCGAAGGCGGGGTTCCTCCGGCGTGACACGATGAGCGATCGCGTCGGAGGCCCTCTTCTTCAGACGGGTAGTAACATTCGGAGAGGATAGGAAAGAGAAAGAGAAACAGCGGGAGAGCGAGAAAGAAGAAAGGCAGGGAGAGAAGAGATATGCCGCCGTGCCGACGTCGACTGCGACATACGCGGGGCATACGAGGGACCCTCGACGCTCGGGGATTCTCTTCTTCGACCGAGTGCGCCGGCTGCCACGCCGGCTGGATTTTACCCGCGACGCGACTTGGGCCTCGCGATTCGACCGCCTGAGCGGACTCGATCGACGGATCGAGCGATCGATCGCGTTCGCGCGCGCACGCTTGTTCACCGTGTAACACGCACCGATAATACGTGACCCGCGCGTATTGGCGACAATTGTATGGTGGATGGGTGCTAACAATCGCGGTGGCTCNGTGCTCCGTACCTGGCAGCAGCAGCACCAGGCCGGGAACAAACATCACGCGTCCTCGGTTCGCGCGCGGACCTACAACGACGCGCGATGTGCTGAGAGGACAAACGCGGACGGTGGTATGCGCGGCGCGGCAACCGTGCCGCAGCCGCCGACGTCGGCGCCGGCTTCGCAGTGCGTGACGGCGCAGACCGGCGGCTACTACATCCTGCAGAACAACGGCATCGGCGGCCAGGGTAATGGAATCGGCGACGGCACCGGCGTTATCGGCGCGGTGGCGCACAACGGCGACGGTAATCCAGACGGCGGCCCGGTGATAACGCGCTACGGTCGCTTCACGCCGCCCGCGTCGCACGGTCTGATGGACCTGAGCGGGCCGCCGGATCACCCGCAGCAGCAACAGCAGCAGCAACAGCAGCATCACGGTCTGCCGACCGCTTATCATCATCAGCACAATCAGGGTATCGCTGAGTACACCGAGCTGAATCACATGATGTTTAAGAATCCAGAGGAGACCCGGTACCATCATCATCATCATCATCCCCATCGCTTGCAGTCGCATCATCAGCGGGACCACCAACTGGAGTACGATCAGCGGCTGCACTCGACCGACAACTCGCCCGAGTTCCTGTCGGACTACAGCCGGGACCACGAGCAGCAGAGCCTGTGCCTGACGCCGTCCTCGCAGAGCGTGTACTCGCCCGGCGGCTGTGGCACGACCGACGAGATGGGCACCCCCGGCTCCGTCCAGTCGGTCCAAGGCCAGACAGGGTCCTACGTGGACCTGGCAGAGTATAAGCCGAGCGTGCTGGAGGACGGCATTGTCGCGAGGTACGGCTGTGAACAGACGGCGGAGGTCGGCCACGTGACCGAGCCGTCGTCGTCGACGACGGTGAAGGACTACGGCGACCGGGCGCCCGGCGTCAGGACGGTCGTCAAGAGGAAGCGGCGGCACAGCGGCAACAACAACAGCAACAGCAGCGGCAATGGTTGCTGCAACAGTGCCGAGTCCGACGGCGAAGCCTCGACCGCGGCCTCGACCACGCGAACCAAGGTGCGCCGCAAGAATGACCAGGAGCTGCAGAACCAGCGGACGATGGCGAACGTCCGGGAACGCCAGCGCACGCAGAGCCTGAACGAAGCGTTCGCCGCTCTGAGGAAGATCATCCCAACTATGCCTAGCGACAAGCTGAGCAAAATCCAGACGCTCAAGCTCGCTGCCAGGTACATCGACTTCCTGTATCATGTGCTCAAGAGCAGCAGCGAGAATAGCCTCGAGTATCTCGAGAACGCAGGTAATTTTCAGCGAGTGTAATTCTTGGCATGCCGTGTATCAACGCTTTGAACTGTAAATCCGCGTAAATGAGGGACTAACTGTATTGTACGAATCGTTATAGAAGAATCGAAGGGTATGCCCGAGGAGTGTTTCATCTCTCGCTTCCAAACATGCCGTGTTTTCATTTGTCCCGTTCGTCGTGTTTACAAGCATTGCAAGCATAAAATCGTTAGTTCTGAAACAAAACGTCGGTTTAGCGTCAATATAACACGGTATTTTCCTTGCCTATTCATTTATGTGAAAAGAAAGAGGAATGTAGTACTCGAATCTTCGTATTCTCAATATTTTCTTCAACCCTTATTCAAGCGTCACATACAATGAAAATGTCGCATGATATTTGAAACAAGGGGAGGGGAATCGTGCATGAGGGACAAATTGAAAATAAGGAGATTATTTGGTGTTGACATGTTAAAGTTTTCGCAATTTCGGGTTGTGCTTACTTTTTAGTGTATAGATATCTCGCACGATTCGGGTCGCCATGTTGCATCTAAAGGGATGCTGCGAGCTTACACACAGAAAAATATTATTCTACAGACGACAAAAAACAATTACTTATTTTATTTATATCAAATTTTAATTATATTTTAATATTATATTGTTTAAATAATAGTTTTCTGCGGCAAACAATTTTTCTTAAGTGTTTTAAGTAAATGTGATGCTTATGATAACTTTATAATAGATTCGCGGATAAACTTACAAAATACTTGAACAAGTATATTTACTTGTAGATAGTAGGTATTTTTCTGTGTGTAGACTCTGCGCACAATGGAGAAAATATTAGGAATTAGAAATAGAAATATTAAGCATAAAATTTCGAATCGAATTCTAGCAACGGGGACTTTATGCTTAATATTTATTCCCATTCCTAATATTTTCTTAATTATGCGCAGGTCCTTATGCAGGTCCTATCGAATGGACGTTGTTTGGAGAGACGCTTGAGGATCGTCTCCGTCGGCACCTTCCTCGTAGGATGGTAGGTACGTGTTTACAGCGGGTCCCCGTTGTACCATAATTAAACAGACTACCGTTTCGAAGACTTTTCCCGTAATTTACACGAGATCGAGGCGACGAGCCCTACGACGAGCACTCACGTCGTAAGTGAAGTGCCTCTCTGAAGGAGCTCGCTCTCCCATATCACGCGTCCACGATTCACTGTTCTCATAATATTTGTGGACCAGCGGGGATTAAATTCCCCCCCCCCCCCCGCAAAGGGGCCGTGTGGGTCCTAATTTTTAACGTCCGGAATAACAAACAAACGCGACGTTTAACGGTGCTCCTGCCGCCAGCCGAACTTGTAACTATCCGAATCCTCGCTCGCGATAACATTCAACGACAACATTAACGACTCGGGTAAATGAGTCCATGTGTCAGTGATGAAAAGGCCAAATCGCGCGATTTAAAAATCTCCGCCATCCTACAGATGAGCGAAGTGGAAATCGAAGGAAATAAATGACAGGTGAAATTTTATCCGGTTGTTGTGTAATGCACAAATCTTCCCTCATCTCGCCCTTATCTCGGCCGAGCGACGTGAATCATCCGGGCCACGCACCACCCGTAACTCGGCGTGACTATAACGATACCGGGCTGACAGCTTGGAGCCGGCGCCGATTGGCGCGTCTCGTTCCCGGTTTCTGCGACACGAATTTTCGCGAGACGGAAATATATACGCCGCGCCGCGTATTTCTTTTACTCGGCCTTTCTTCCTCGGGGCTCCTCTCCTGGCGCGATACCGCGGTGCCCGACGCTTCCCTTTTATTTTGGCGTTCGCATTATACGCGGACAGAATTATCGTGTAACGATCCCCTCCGGCGTCTTCTTTCCCTTCGATTTCTTTCGCCGGGCTCTTCTCCCAAGTTCTCGCTTTTATATCTCTTTGTCGAAATAAAGCGAGGCTCGCCGAAAGAATGATGTGCATCTTCTTGGAAACGGGATAAATATTGAAAGAGCGTAAAAAAGAGACAAATTTTGTTATTAAATGTTGGGTAAACCAGGAGGTTTCCCGATCGTGAAGTGTATAGCATTTAATGAGCCTTCTTCAATTTCTTCAGAAAAATACGTAATTAATTTTTATGCGATTTTTATCATTAAAAATGTACTCGCTGACTTTTATGGGTTTCACTTAATCTTCCTTCAAGCAAGGAAACCCGACAGAATGCAATTATATTAAACCACAATTATGTTATTCCTTAACAATTCACTCTTTGAAAAAATATATTATATAATCGTTTGTGTGCATTGGACAATATAATAAAAACCGCATGAAAAATATCTGTTTCAGTAGAGTTGAGTGGCCAGAATGCGATTTTGACTGCAAAGGAGATCGTGTCGTCGTCGTCGAGTAGTTACATGGCGCACGAGAAACTGTCGTACGCATTTAACACCTGGAGGATAGAACGTGATTGGAACGCCAATTCGTAGGATATAGCGCTAGGATAAATTACATTAAAATTTAACGAGGTAAGATAGCGAGAGAACATCATCGAATCTAATTCGAGAATATTTTGCTCATGTCAAGAGAAAAGATGTATGTACATACACATATGCACGCTACATGCGCACACGTAGACACACACATACATAGAATAAAAATAGTGTGCATATGTGTGTGTNTGAATTTATTGATTATAAATATATATATTTTTTATAATAAAGAAAGTTAAAAGTAAATTATTTTTTATTAAGAAAAGTAATATGTATAAGAGTGGAGCATTTAATTAATATAATCTAAGATATTGAAATGAAATTACTGAAAAATATTTTGAGCAAAGATTTGACAGTGTTGGGAGAAAATATGGCGTGTGAAATAAATTTTTTATAGATTTATTGTGAAATATTTACAAACTTAGCATGTTTTTTTTTTTAGATAATTTCTAGTCATTTATAAGAAAGTATTAAGATAGGATTAATCAATCAATAGTTCTCTGAGAAAATAAGAAAAAGTTTAAAAAGTTTTTAAGAAAAGTAAATAGTTTACAAGATATTTTATATTTTGTTTTATCGATATAAAAAGTGAAATCTCTCGTAAAATATTTTTCTACAATCGGATTTAAATGTTGTAACGCACAGAAAAATGAAATAAATTATTATTATTCATATATTGAAATATACATTAAAATAAATAAATATAAATATTAAAAGAATTAAGATATTCGAAAAATGAATACGAGATATTTCAAATTTCCCTTTTGAAACGATAAAATTTTGATTCAAAATATTTTCTGGTTATTTCACACATAGTAGTAATATCCCTTTTAAATGACCTAAGTCGCATGCTCCATTCGCAATTAGTATAAAATAGCGCGTACAATTAAAATGTCCCCGCGGCATTGCGCCCCGAGATTCTCGCTTAGTTTCTCTTTACCTGAACCATTATTTTCAGAATGAAGCTTCACGATGTTCAAAGCGCGGTAAATCCGAGACACTCCGAGTGATTCCTGCGAATTGAAAGCGACTTGAAAAAGAGAGAAAGACAANATTTATGCGGCTCGCATCATCATCATTTCACTTCGTTCCGCAGCCTGGCTTAATCGGTGGAAAACGAAGTCTCGATCGCGGCGATTCGCGGATCGGAGGAGTCTCTCCCTGGCTTGCACGCCTCGCGTCGCGGACGACTCGACCCCGCTGGATTGATCTCGCGGCCCGCCGGAGATAATAAACACGCGCGCGCGGCGCGTCCCTTTCCGGCGCGGCCTTTGAAACCCAATTCACGACAGTTAATTCTGTCCCGGCTGATTCCCGAGTCGCTCGCTCGCCCGCGNGTAACGCGGGCCAATAATTCATGTCTTCTCGTCGGACTATTAACGGCGCGACAACTCGGCCGCCGATATGTCGCGCGGCGGCGGTCGCAAAGCGCGCGCTTATTAGCCCGCGCCATGCGTTACGCACCTGCATCAATCAGCGAAATTACCATCTCGTGATCCCCCACCGTCCTGTATTCCCCTTCGCCCCTCGGCAGTTTTCCCGTCGGCCGGTGTTACGTAAACGTAACTCGGGCCCGGACTTCTTTTCCCGAATTCCCCGGAGCGAAGCGCCGATTTTACTCTCGGAACCGTTTCGCTCGCGGCGACGGACCGGTCGATCATCTCGCCGGGAGATTCCCCCGCGCGTCCATTTTCCAGGTTTGACTACCTCTCGAGAGCGCGTTGCAGCCCGTTAACGGCGAATTTACGAGCGTTTACCCGGTCTGTCCAAACAATCTCAGCGCGGCGATTTATCGAGTCTCATAAGCCCGGCCTCGGCGGGCGTTCCGCCGCGAATTTTCGCCGATAATGCGCCTCGCGTAAACTCCACGGCGAGAGTATCCCTCGCCGGTTTATTCGGACGTAAAACGTTTCGTTAACGTTTCCAATGATATTCCGATAATCGAGGTAATTCGGGGGAAAATAAATGCGAATACTTGCAACACCGATTTCAAGTACAAGAAACGGGGGTGTCGCTCGTTTTCTGCCCATCTACGAAGGGGAGAGACGCGCATCCGCCAAATAATAATCGCCGGACCGTTTCTAGGGGCGAAGGAGAAAAGAGTTAACGAGCATTTCGGCGCCCATCGGTCGGGCACAATATTATTTTTTTCTCCCAAGATGACAGTCGCCCCGTCATCTCCCACGGGGGGCTCCCTCGTCGCGTAACGCACATAAAATAACTGCCGCGCGGCTCCGATACTCGCGCGGCCGCACCGTGAATATTCCGAATGGCGTTAGTTATTTTAAACCGGTCAAAGCAAACTTTCGGCCGCGTTTTAAACCGCTTAACGAAGACGCGCCGCGCTCAAGAGCCGTCCTCCCCCATTCCCCGCGCTTCCTCCAGCTTTATCGCGACAGCGAATCTTTGCAAAAAAATCTCGCGATCGAGAGAGAGAGAGAAAGAGAGAGAGAGACGAAGAGAAAAAGAGAAAAGCAATTCGAGCGGATCTCATATAAACAAAAATTAACAAATTAAATATTGTTCCAATTTTCGGAATTATTATAACGTATTGGAATCGTGAAGCAGATTTAATACAGTGATAATGTTTATGACGGACGAAATAATCGCGAGCGAAGAAATATCGCGGATTCGCCAAGTTCTGTCATTAATATCGTTATCTCATTCGCGCGAACCCTTCGCATCCCTTTTCCTCCTTTTTCTCCGCGCGTTCCACGATTAACCGAGTTCTAGCGGACGCTAGAGCTTCGGGATTCGCGCGATTAGCGCCGGGCCGGGTCTCCTCGCTATTTCGCTAACGTTAATTGGCCTGGTAAAAACATTTATCTACGTTTCGGCCGGCGACAGTCCTGGAGGGAATCTCGACAGCGAGCCCGCGCGCGCGCTCTCCCGTGCTTCGGCTTTTTATTCGTCGCGCAACGCGCCGGTGCCGACCATAAATCTCTTTGAATTCAATTAGCCAAGACACATCCGAGACGTTCGGCGTCCCTCCGCCCTCCCGGTCCCTCTCGGCGGGGCCTTTTCGGGCAGCCCCTCGTCCGATGACGCTTCTCGTGCTGCAAAAACAAACCCGACGCGTCCGTTCCCGTCGACGGGACGGACGTCGTCCGATCTACGGAGTCGACCGTTAAAAGCTCATCTCGCGGCCGATAATCCGGAAATTGTCATCAACTTATTCATTAATTTACCGTTAATTTATTTAACGGATTGCCTATTCAACGCATTGTTGTTCATCGAGAAGTCCGAGAAGAACCGGAACGGTCTTAAACAAACGTCGTGAGAGAAATTCCGATTTCTACGAAACCAATCAGGCCCGAATGTTCCCTCGGGATTCCCTCGAGAAAATTCTCGACCCTGTATCATCGAGGACGGTAAAAGAAAGACGCCGAGAATGACCATGACAGCTGCTTCGCATCGCGGGAGCCTTAGACAACGAGCCGTGCAGCGAATCCAAGGACGATCCGAAAGAGCTTCTCTCGTTTCTGCTTCCTTCTCCTTCGGTCTCTCTTTCTCTCCTCCCTTCCACGTTTCTCTCGCGTTAGTGTATAATTGCCGGTATCCCCCAAAAATAATTTTCACATGCGGGCGAACGAACGAACGAGCGAGGCCTCATCTGTCACGGCGTTGACAAAACGTTCATCGTGTATCTACAAAACGACGTTTTGAAGATCCAATCGTCGAGGACGCGATCGTCGCGATTACGGAGATTTCCGACCTTTTGCAAGGAAGACTCCTGTGTCTCCATACTTTTATTATATACGACTCATGCTTTGTAAGAAAAGAAAGAGTAGTTTAAAGAAATTTATTATTAGAATATTTAGGTTCGAGGTAAGAAAGTTTCCAGATAACAGTCCCGTGTACTGTTACTAGTATGAGAGTTACCGTTTAGTCGGAAACAAAGGAAATTTGAAAGAATTTGTTTATATAGATTTACTTGTCTTGAGGAAAAGCCCCGTGCGCAACTTCCAGATAACAATTCCATATATGTTTAGTATGGACTACTATTCAAAAAGGAAAAGTACAATTGAAAGACTGCTTGTATCAGTTCAACTACTTTTCCTTCGAGGAAATTATTCAGATAACAGTCCCGTGCACTTTTATCAAGCGAATGAAGTTACACTGAGAGAAAAGTAACTGAGAGGCCAAAGTAATTATATTTTTCTCTCAGTGTAGTTTATATAAAGCAATCGTTTTGTTATTTTTCGAAACTTTCTTTAGCGCTGTCGCGGTTTTATTTATCGAATTTTCAATTTTTTAATATCAAAACACTGGATACATAAAATACACAACGACACACAAACGTCGTAAAGCAATACGTCAAAAAATATGATATATGGATCGTGTCTCTTGATATGTAAGAGACAATTAAGACAGTTCGGCGACAGTGCGACTCCATTTTTCGAAGGTCTCGAGAAACGACCCCGCTGTGGCTGCTTTGTGTATCTGTATATTCGGCCAAGGCGCATGGAATTGTTATATATGAAATTCATATATGAATATGAAACAGCTACACACTTAACGACTTCCCGCGAGAAAGGCTGGAAGGAAGCGATCCCAAATGCGCGGCGATCGCCCGCCTGACTCGTATCACGCAGCTCTCTGCTATAATATAAAGATATACATTTATTTCCGTTGCGACGTTACGCAACCTGTAACATTTATTTTCGTTGTGAATTAAGAAATGCTGTGAATTCACGTAGGCTCTTCCGTACAGTTTAATCCAAATGTGTATACTTTTCATAATGTGAAGGCGCGACAGATCTTACAATGTGGAACTTAAACCACGTGGCCGGATAAATGCAATAATTTATTCATCCTGTGGTATGTCGACGCAAACTTGCGAGCGCTGTGTGTCACGCATTATCAAGTCAGATCAGTGCGAAAGGTCCGTCGTTTTGTTCAAGCGAAATATATTCAAGCTTTGCATCGGCCGATAAGCTAAAGCCGAAAGATTGAAAACTTCCTGAAAAGAGGATTAAAAAGATCCCTTCTTGATGAAAAAAAGGAAGCTGCGATATCGCTTCGATTTACGATTTGACAAACACGACGAACCTCTAACGCCAAATTTAATACATATCTTTCCTTGCTCTTGTATATACGCGTTACCATATAACATGATCGTAGATAAGCGCTCTGTAAATAATCGTATAAATAATAGATTTTTAACAGAGACTTTAAGCGAGACGACATCTCGGTATCCATTCCCTCGACTTAATGCTACTTGCATTTTGCTTATTTATCCGAGTGACTTCCTCGCTCGTGCATTTCTAATGTACAGTATTTTTATACTGTCGCAATTACTGCGATAAAATATAGAAAGGAATTCTAAGCGATTAAATAACAACGAATAATAAAGAAATAATGATCACAAACGTATCTTTGTTTCTTAAACCTTAAACGAACCCGCTTCGTTATCAAGCACAAGATGCTTTGGAGATATTTAATTATGGATTACGTAATGATTTCTTAAAATTATTAGTGTCAATTTTTCAATGATTTTTTCGTAAGCAACAATTCAAAATACACGAAAAAATTTTCAACGTATTTCGAACATTATTAAAAAAATTTATCAATCTTAAAAATATTTCTTGAATATTTTAGAAAAAGAATTTCTTTTATATAATTTTCTTATTATATTTTAATTTACAGACACAAATAATAGTATTGCTTTTAAGAATTTAGAATTTTTAGATATTTTTAAGAAATTTTCTAGAAAGTTTTTTTTTCAGGATGCCTTAGAATTTCCGAATTCAAATAATATTCGCGAAGTTTTCGTTATCTAAAAATTGTAAAAATAAAAAAAAAATCGATTTGATCGCTCGTCGCATCAGCTATAAAATTTAATTAGAAGTTATTTAGAAGTTTCTATTACACTGTCCGACAAAATTTAACTTTTTTTTTAAGAAGCAAGAAATAAGTGTGAATCGTCATTTTCAACATATTGAATTTTTTTTCGATGTATTATCATTCTCTTTTATCTCTATTATCACTCTATTATTGCTTATTTAAGTTGTCACAGAAGCTGGGAGCCAACTGAACTTTAGACCGAGCTAAAAAGCGCCATTTAAAACGACATTAATGCGGGAATTCCAGACAACGCGGGAAATTATTGGCCCTCAACCATCGCGGCTTATTGTTGCGGGGGGCAAGATGAACGATTACACGGAGACTTAACGCGACGGCAAATCTCTCGCCTTGAGCGCTCGTGATGTCAGATACACATAACGAGCGCGTCTCGGGAAACGTACGTGATGCCAGCGGGATCGTAAATCAAGGAAGAGGGGTCCAGCGATCGCGGGAGAGGAGATACATCCACGGTTACGACGCGAACGAGACAGGGACGAGTGAGCGACGGAGGGGGCGGAAGAGCCGATAAATAATTTACCGAACGCCGCCCGGCGACGGCGGCGGCCCTAATGGATTATAGACGTGCCAGTGCAAATATTATTGCAAGCTAACGGAATCGTACAGTGACGCCCAGTCCGGTGCCATTGGTCCGGAGCCGTGTCATCTCGGTATACGCCCGCGCCAATCGGACGGAATACTGGGCTGCCCTCGTCGCCACATCCTCGGATCCAGAGATACCCAAGGCGCGAGAATGCGAAATCACCGAGTGATTTTGTAATCGTTACTCGCGCTCGTCAGTGCGGTCATCTCTGCCTCCCCGTTACTTTCCAAATCTATCGAAAGCTCACATTCTTCGATTTCCAATAATTCTTATTTTTTATCTCTGGATGTTTGAGGAATTTTTATTTTTGCTAAAGGTGCTCTGATGAATGCGAATTGTAAAACAAAATTTTTATTCTTTTCTTTATATTTCTTTAAATTCATATATATTTTTATATGTCATATGAAAAATAATTAGATTATAAATACGGTGATTATATTTCTTTGAGAAAAAGGACATTACCACATACACTTCTTCCACAAACAAGTGCAATGTAAATTTATTATCACCATTTATATTTTTTCCCTAACTATATATTTATATGAAAAAAGTAAAATTTTATAAATTAAACGCTAAAACAATTATGTATAAAAAAAGAAACATTTTTATTTAAATGTTATTCAAAATATACAAAGATGATAAAGACTGAAATATAAAACATTTTGTAGGACTTTTCAAAAATAAAGTATAAAAGTGAGTTTTTAAGAAAAAAAAAATAAATGTAAAGGACACAGACCTTAAAACGAAAGAACTGTCATCAGAATTATAGGACGGATGGTCATCGTAATTATAAATAATAGATGGAAAAACATAATCTAGAAAATTTTTAAGTAAATTATTTCTATTATTTCTTCGATTAAACTTCATCAATCTCCTTAATTTAATTGACGAAATCTTTGACTGAAACAACATTATTTTAATATCTTTAATTAACGGACTTTAATATCTTTTGGCGCGGAGCGTGTTCAGGATTATTGTTAAACTTTAAGACTCCACGGACGCGTCTGCGTTTTGTAACGTCATCCGACCTACGACGGCGTGTATACGCAATGGCAAGGTACAAAAAGCAACAGCGTACGTAACGCGGTGACATTAAACATCAGAACTCGTAAAAGCGGCTCGCTCCGGAATAATCGGCGTCTGGAGCCGCTGGAAGGATTTCCATCGTACGTAAATAAAGCGTCACCGGGTGCGCGGTGGGTCCGCTCTATGTTTAGTTTAAGTTTCTCAGATTTCCAGGATCATCACGAGAAGCAGGAGAGAGAGAGAGAGAGAGAGAGAGAGAGAGAAAAAGAGAGAAAAAGTCAGGTTTTCCATTATTGCTACTGATGCAGATCGCTTTGCGATCGCAATTACAGTTCTTATAATTGTCTTGATAAAAAAATAAATTGCGATGACCGTGTTGTCTCATAATATTAATGGTGAAAAAATACAGAATACTTCCCGAATTTTATGGAGAATTTACTAGTCTAATTTTTATTCTTTTAATCCAAGTTCTTGACAAATCAATTTAATAAGTTGTTGAAAAACGCACATTTAACTGTATTTTTTATATATTTCTTTATCTTTTATGTATGCAACACTTTGATGGGGATGTTTAAAATAAAATCAGACAGTTGACTATGAATTAAAAATAAAAATTTAAAAATGATATATTTAATTTTCTATTATATATTATGACATAAAACGGTGTGGCAACGGATAGATGTTCGACGGGAGAGGGGATTGGCGGACGAAGGTGTTACGGACGACGTCGCCGGCACAAACATCTGTTCTCTGTCTTTTCCTACTGGATCACCACGATTTCTGTCACTCCTTTCGTTTTCCCCGGGATGATGAATCGCCCGTCGTTAGTGGCGGCCACGCGGTACGCGAACACTCCGCGGCATGTAAATATATTTATATCTGAATAGGGCCAATTCTCTCTCGGGAGCGCACTTATTCGGTTTTACCGCCGGTAGTAAACCGTTCCGCGGCCAGATTACGACTCTCTTTCTCTCGCTCTCTTTCTCTCTCTCTTCTACGTGGGTAAATACGCGGGGAACCACTATGTCAGTTCCGGTGCGGATTCGCGATGAAGCGACCACGTGGATTGAGAGACGTCGCCATGGACAAGAATAGAAGAGTGCGAAAAATACACCGCGGGAAGCTGATGGTGATATTTGCATTTTAAGTGAATTATCATCCGAAATTTCTTATATTATTATAAAATATATCTTATAAAAAAAATATATGTATGTGTGTACACTCTATAGTGGGACGACGAATAGCTTTAAGCTAACACGGAGTGATTGGTAACAGAAAAAGGATCTGCACGAGTTCAAGTGCCGACCCCTATCCCACATACAATTTTTAGCGAGAAGTCACAAAGAATCTTTTAGATCTAGATGACATTATAGATCTGATAGATCTAGACATTAGGGATTGAAATAGCCTTACTCGCCTAATTATATATATTCTCATTTTTTTCTTTCTCAAACTTGATTCGGTAAATTCCGTGATTTATAAATAATAAATTTAGATATAAATGAAAATCAATTCGCATAAATATTTGCTCAATACGCTCAATACGATGACGAAGGGACCAGTTGCGCGATGAAACCCCATGATTTGAAAGTTTATAAATAAATATTATTAATTTTTCTAGACTAATTGTCTCGTTTTTCAAACCGCGACAAGGCACGTCTTGTTAAATTGACAAATCAGGTCGCGCCGGCTCTTAGACATGATAAATCATTGCCGCGGTATAAGCGATTTTTACTGTGACGTTCCGCTCCGTTCTCCCGAAAGTCGAAAAAGTATCAGCGCCGCGACGTGGCCGCTGGCAGCTCATTAAGCTGCATAATGAGGTCGTCCCTACAGTTAATTATCCCGGGGACGGTTTTCGATGGTCGTGTTCCCATTCCCTTTCTCCCTTTTTTTCCCTCCGTTGCGATCGCGTCCCGTCCCCACCCACTGGGGACCGAGGGCGTAAACTGATTCCACGAACCATTCCGGTCCGATTGACGACACCCTAAATCACCTTCGCGGGCGAGCCCTCATCTCGCTCGTTTCCGGTATCGGACACGTGAAAGCTCGAACTGAATTGGAAGCCACTCAATTGCCGATAGCGATTTAACGGTGATGTAAATTCTCTAAATGCCACGCACTTTGACGTTTCTCTGACGCGTGACGGCTGCAAATTAACTTTACGAAATGGCAGAAGCGCTTGGAGATTTTTCTTTACGAATGTACATTCGAAGCTCGATTTAATTTGGTATTTCTCTTAATTAATTTCTTCTACCGAACACATGTGCCTTACGCTGGAAACCGCTTCGGGCACGAGGACCTCGCGTTTCCGGTATCGGACGCGTGAAAGCTCGACTGGAAGCCGCTCGATTACCGACAGCGATTTAACGGTGATGTAAAATTTCTAAACGCTACACTATACGCACTTTGACGTTACTCTGACGGGTGACGACTGCAAATTAACTTTACAAAATGGCAAAAGCGCTTGGAGACTTTTCACGAGAGCGTACAAACGGAGCTCGATTTAATTTGGTATTTTTCTTAATTAATTTCTTCTACCGAGCACATGTGCCTTACGCTGAAAGCCGTTTCGGGCGCGAGGAGCGCGCGTTCTATTTCGAGGTACATAAATTTACAGGGAAAAAGCGATAACCATCGCATCTGTCTCCCTTATATTAGTTCAATAACTTCGACTGTCCATTTTCTCGGCTCTGGATAACGACCTCCAAAAGCGATCTCAATGAACGCGTATCGCAGTTACGTATACGCGCGCCGGCATCCTGCCGCACGGACATGTGCATCTTATTTTCGAAGGATTCGAAGCGAGACCGGGAGAATATCCTGGCGCCTCTCCCGATGATTTACATGTCAAGGGGGCGGACGCGTTGCGGAAGGATGCTCGACGAGGGTGGAGATTACAGATGCGGCTTTCTCGATGGAGAAGCGGCTGGCCGACCGCGCGCGAGCGACTTCCTTGTTATTACGCGGTCGAATAAATTGCTGTTTGCTTCTTTTGCGGAATGTTTTCCCGGATTAAAACGGATCGTACGGACGCGACGACGGGATACGGGATAACATCACGTCCGCGACATGTGCCGGCCGGTTCGCCGTTGGAGGAAGAAAGACAAATGTGAGATAAAAGTGGAGCCGAGCGTTGAGAGACAAAATGAAATATTGAGCCATTAATAATAATATTAATAACAAAAATATTAATAAATTAATAATATTAATAACAGAAGTATATGTGATTACAAAACAATTTACAAATTATAAAGCAATACAAATTAAGGATTTATCCACTGAAAAAAAAATTCTGGTTAAAAACGGAGGAATCAGAAAATCTTGTAGGCGTGATCAAATATTCTGGTTATAATAAAAATTCTGATTATTATAAATAGAACTTAATATCTTATAACTTATAAAGTTTTGAGTTCTATTATAATAACCAGAATATTTGATCACGCCTACAAGATTTTCTGATTCCGTTTTTAATCAGAATTTTTTTTCAGTGTGATTTGTAAAAAGAATATCTAAGAAAAATTATCTAAAGTCAATTGTTATATCGCATTTAATTCGAAAAAATTGTTCGCTATTTCAACGACATGAGAATTGCAGCATTTAACAAAATTGGACACAAAACGTAGATTCGTGACGCATACATTTCCTTGTAATCGCGGGATAGACGTAGCGAAGTTTAAACGGAAGCTGAAAGGAAAAGTTAATGTACACAGCCGGGGGAAGGGACTCTGAAAGAGTTAATAAACAGTCACTAACGCGGAGAGGAGCGCCGTGAAAGCCCCGGATTTATCTGCGGTCCGCGTAAGGGGGCATAAACACGACATTCGACAAGAAGACGCGCGCGCTCGGTTCACAGGACGCGTCCTTCCTCCCGAGCGCACCCGGACAACGGAGCATTCAGCGCCGGGATTCTAACAGTTTACCGGAATGGTAAACCGCACGCCAACCGCGAGAGAATGCTCGCTGTCTCCCCGTTCGCGTTCCGGCGATAAGCCGTAAACGAGCTTCCTCTCGTTCGCGAAATTCCTTTGTAACAGGAGTCCCTTTGAGCGGTGAGCTGCATGTTCCGCCAATTTGGTTGCGGATTCGTACATCCTGGTCGATTATTAATAGATTTAGCGGCTTGTTAGCTGCAAGAAGAATCGCTCTTGCTGAAACCGATACGGGCTCGTTTAAAAATTAAACGATGCTTGTTTGACCCTTGCGCGAATCTCTGAGATATATTGTTCACATAATTTCGATATGCAATTGAATTTTTGTAACGGAGGATCGAACAAACATTGGATAGTTAATTTGATGATGAGACTGTCTTAAAATGCGATATTTTTCAAGTAAGTAAACTATATTCCACACGCTTACAATTGTAATAACACGTAGATATTTACATTACTTCGCCGTAATTAGTTAATAATTACGATACGCATATGTTTATACATATGATGGCAGAATAGAATGTGTATAAGCATAACCGTGAAATCGCCTTATCACTTTTGAAAAAATACACAATAAAATAAAAAATCTGTGGCCCGTAGAAATTAAATCGATAAAGATACAATGATGAAGTAAATTCTGATAAAAAAAATAATATCATATGTTAAACAATTATCCTACCATTTGACAAAAAAATTGTTGGTAGAGATTATCGATGTATCGTAAGGAAGAAAAGAATTATATACTTATTCTACTTTCAATATATTCGAATTGTAATTTATTTTTCTTTTTTAGAAGTTTCTTAGAAGTCGCAAAATTGTTACTTTCTTTTCGATATTAAATGATCAGTCATGGAAGAGCAAAGATCTACTTGATTTGTAAACGTATTCTTTTCGTCAATTAAGGAAGAAACGCCATTCCCAATTGGAAGAAATTCACAAAGAAATAATACTACGAGCCATTTTAACTGGCACAAACGAGAAACATATCAGCAAAATTTTTAGAGAGGAAGTCGAAATAATCACTGATGACGCAATGGATATATCCGTTTCTTTTTTTCTGCGTTAGAGGCACCTACCATATCTCTATGATATCTCCGTCATTATAATATATTTACAAAATGAACTCATTCCATAAACGGAATGTTGTTAAATTGCGAAGCATAACTGGATTTATCGAAATTGCATTTTCAGATTTGAATATCGTTCCATTGGCACATCACGAAGTGTAATAAACTTGTGCAAATTTGTGTGTAAATTTTTATCGGAGAGATTCTGTGTAAACGAAGCTAAACAAACGTGTGTCGTAATACACACTTCTCTGGATGCATTTGAATAATCAATCGTAAAAGCGTAGAAAATTCAATAAAAGGAAGGATGTTGCTAGCACCGTAAAGAAGAAATTTAGTTCCCTCAGTTACAAATTACGCCAGAAGAGGTCAAGTCCGATATAAGAAGAAAGGCAGGGAAGCCACTGCGATCATACGTTGCTCCATCTTGCGTACGTGTTTTATGCGAATTGAGAGAGATTACGAATCGTATGTCTTCTCCTTAATGGCTAGAGCGCGTAGAATTTGCGAATATAATACAACTCGTATCTTACAATCGATCCTTGATATAAAAATCTATGAAACTATCCACAGTTTACTGGCGAAGGTTCCGAGCCGCGTGGAACCGAATGGCGCTCGTCTGAACGAATTTGACAATTTGATCGATAGGTAAATATAACAGAAGCCTATATCTTATTTGTCCTTTGTTGTCCTTCTTTTTCTAGGCTATACCGTTTCAGAGTTCTCTCTCTCTCTCTCTTTCACTCGTGCTCGTTGTAACTTGAATCACACATCCCAATTCCGATTTATTCCATGGCTATGCTCTTCAGCACATAATTCACCGTGTACGCAAACACCGCGAAGCAGACGAGGACAACGAGATTGACCAGCCAACCATGCAGCTGACTCTGTTCTCTCTGGAGTTGGTCTCGTATCAACGAAGAAACCTCGGATGCAGTTGACTGATGCCTCGCTTGCTTCTCGAGTTCTTTCCGACGTTCCAGCTCCACTCTGATCGTCTACAATAACATTAAATCACATTAAATTCAGTGTTTTCAATTCAGCGCTTATTATTAGTACAGCTATTACACTACCTCGACAGTTTCTGGAAAGAGCTCACAGAACATTTTGTCCCTCAGATTGTATTCTAAGCTCTGCGCGGCCAGCTGCCTCTTCTCATAATCCGTCGTATTAATACTGCCGAGCGTGGGACTCTTCTCAATCTGTAAACGCAAGACTGTAATAAAATCTCTTCTAAAACTGTAAACTCTGCCGAAATAATTGTACGGACACTTACCATGAAGCTGAGCAAGCCGGTAAGAATGGTAGATACGCTCCACGCTGGATTCCACGTATCTGGATGAAAGTCGGAGATGGACAGGCATAATCTCGTATTGACTTTAAATCGGCCGTTCGGAGTGGTCATGTAAATGCTAGGAGGTTGGAATGGAAATTCTCCTGGAAATATTAGCTTCCCGTGATAGAAGCCGCCCTCGTATGGCGTCTTCTCCGGCCCTATGACAACGTAATGCCTGAAACGAACAGGATACAACGGTTACAATCATCCACGAGCAGCGGATCAAGGACAGGCTCATACAACCAGAGAATCGGGACTTGCCATTCCAGGAGATTCGAAGGCACTGGCTCCGCGAGCACGTACGGCACTGGATCTCTTTTCAGGCGCAGGTAGTCCTGTTTCAATCTGGCCGTCGCACAGTTCTTTCTGAGCATCCTTACCATTTAGCCGAGTGTTATTCGCAGACAGGACACTGTCGAAAGTTCTCTCGCACTCGTGAGAGCTGGGGGAATTCCACGAGACACCCGAGACCCTTAACGACTTTGCTCGTTCACAGGCCGGAATCTCGTTCCCTCAGTGTCGCGGAGTCGCGCGACCGTCGAGTCGCATCGCGGGCGTCCACGTGGAATCGCGGCCGCTGCAACGTTGTCCCTCCTCCCTGAGACGAACGTGGTGCGACGGGCACGACGAGGTAGGGTTACGTCGCGTGGAACGACGAGCGGAACGATGGAGAGTCGGGCCACGGTGCGCGCGTGAATCCGTGGGGAAATGNTCGCTCGCTCGCACGGGCGTCGCACTGGGCGAGATAAGCGCTCGGGTGACGTACCACGGTGGAATGCGGAGCGCACGCGACGACTGCCCAGCCGAAACGGAACAGCGACAGCGCGGCGGGTCGTCGCGCAACAACGGGAAACATCTGACTGCGAGGCCCGCCGGATTAATTCATCGCCGGGCACAGGTTACCACGCTACCCGTGCGGAAAGTGTAACTTCGCCCCCGTGGGAACGACCTATTTGTGGGATGGATCGCTGAATGAATCGAGGTGAATCGGGAATCGCCTGTCTGACGAAACGCGCGCTTGGCGCGTTTTTTTCGAAGGCCCTCTCTCGCGCGATCCAACAGATGACGATGGAAGTGTTGATTTAAATAAAAATTAAATATTGCTGTGTGATAGAGACATACATGTTCACCGGACGTCCTAATATGATAAATTTAACATAAGTTATTAATTGTAAAAACATTGTAATGACATTTTGGTGTAATCTTGATGTCATTTTGACATTTTTGTGATTTCTTGTTCTACCTGATATTAATCTGCATATTTTAGTATATATATTGCTTGATAAGTTAATCACTAATTTAATTGATTCTTGAAGAATTGACTTATTTAAAGTTGAAATTACTTGAAGATTTCTAATTATACAATTTGTCGTCCCTGATCTTTTCCATATACTTATATTAACAAGAAATAAATCATTTTACACATACAATTAATTTTTATCTTTCAACATTAACGTTTAACATTAAAATAATACAGATATTGCTTTACCGATTAAGTTAATCAGAGTTTGGGGTTGAGAAGTCATTCTGAATTCCTCACATAAATAACAATCGCTAATCTCGCGCGGTGAACGGGGCTTAAGATCCGTGACAGTCGCCGCCTCCCACCGTCGTCGTCCATCACCGGGAGAGTGGATCGCGACGCTGCGCGATTGTTGACATTTCGCTTCGAATGCCAATGTAAATCCGCTTCATCTTTGACGCTGTCTCTTTGTCCAGGGGCTCGTCGCGACGCTTTGTTTCCAGATCATCCTGCGACTCGCTCCGCATGATCATGAGCTCGCCGATATCTATGAGCAACGCTGGACCACCGGCCACCGCCACTGGGATGGAGACAGTGGTGGCTGTCGCTCTGGGAGCACTCGCCGCAGTCTTCCTCGGCGCCCTTCTGGTGCTCCTGGTTATCTGCCGCAGACAACGCTGCTATTACGTGAGTCCTAGGAAGATGAGGATGATAGACAGTCGGCGAGGAATATAACTATTTTGTTCGTTTTCAGAATCAGAAGGATTCCGCGGAGCTGAGTTCTGACTTGCTCGAGGGAGAGAACATCACTGGCTTGGGATTAGATGTGTGGGAAAGCGAAGAGTGGCTGGCGGGTGCTGAAAGGTAAAAGGAATTTTTAATAAAAGTGTTAAATTATGTCACATGCAATATTTTACTTTTATCTTTGATTTAGCTTATGGTATCCGTTGCGATAATTAAAGCTTAAAAAACGTGAGCAAGATGCACCAATATCCGCGTTTCTTTTACTTATTGAAAGTTTAGTTCCTGATATTACACATTATCAGAGAAATAATATTTTTGTGTTTTAGATGGGTGGATGATGCGACCGGTCTGGCTCCGCCTTGCATAGCAGTGCTCCGATCTTGTCACGCTCTCGCAGCCAGCCTCACCACTATCGCCGGAACTGTCAATAGTAATACTGTCCCGCTGGAGATAGTGGATGTAAGTGCGACGATTATACAGTTGTACCGTTATTCCATGTTATTTCTCTTATTCTTCTTCACAGGTTGCTCGACGTATACCGCCCCGCGTAGACGACGTCGTTCGCAGTCTGTATCCACCGCTGGACGCTAGACTATTGGAGGCCAGGGTGGCGGCTCTGGTACTGGCTGTGACCCACTTGGCGCTGGTGACCAAGCACGGCGTGCCCAAGAGCCAGGCCAGAAAACTGGCGTTCATCGATCAAGCTCTGAACGATATGGACACGCATCTGCTGGTGTTGAGAAACGCGGCGTTGGCTCAAGAAGTGGCCTGCTCCATCCCAGCCTCTACACCAGTTTGAGTATACGTCGCTTGTGATCTCGCGATGAAATCGAATCTCTTTCTCGCTACAGTATTTGTAATTATCTCTAGTTTCTCGCGGCTTTGTTTTATCACAATATCTTCATGACAGCAGCAAAAGCTGTACATAATATGGTCGCTAAATTTGTAAATATACATCGTACACGTTAAATACACTTCGAGCCATGTATCGGGCGGCAAACAAAGATAGGTCATCGCTGATCTCAAGGCACAAAATAAACTAAAGTTCGAGATTACTGATGAGGAAAAACTCATCAGTGCTTTATGTCAATTATCGTTACTATAAAAAGAATGCATATAAATATATATTAGATATATATATATACAGCAGACGTTAGAAGTATCATGAGGAATATATTTTAATAATCGTTTTTAAAACGCGGTGAAAATTCGCCAAGACATCTCTCCCGACATTTTTGTAATACACAGAGATATACGAAAATGACGTCTTCCATGTTATATTATCATAGTTATTTATATACGTACACGGATAAAAATGTATTTTGGGACTATATAATCAATCGTACCTGCATACGTTTGTACACGTTACAATATTTTATATTCCTGAAGATAATCAAATTGTTTTATAGATTAATAGTAGGAATTTATAATGAAGATGATCGTTAAAGAGAACTCACTGGGTCTTTTCGTTCATTCTTTTTTTCACATACCTATCATTATAAATAGCTCGTCAGTGATTTATTTTTTAATCTGTACTCTCCTGCAATATGCACAAATTTTCAAATTCCTAGATTCCTACTGTGGTTGAGTAATGCGCTACAACAACCTGCGGGTTGTTAAGTAAAGGATTAATTTCGATCTAATACTTCAATAAATTAACTAAGTAATCCGACCGATCACTGATGCGCTACAAAACAGCGTACAGTGCCGATTAGCATGTTACAATTTTCAAAAAAAAAAATAGATTCCTATAAATGTGGAGGCGTGTACTGGAAAGAGAGAAGCAAATGCAGCGCTGCCTCCATTATTTTCCTCGATTAGTCAGGTCCTTCTGTCTCTTCTGGTTGTCGGACAGGACCTTGTCCTTGAGATGCTCCTTGTAATCTAAAATGTTGCCGCTCCATTTTGTGACCGCTCCATTCTCGCACACCCAGATTTCTTCAGCGACCTAAACATCAAGTATACAGAACGTATCCATAGAAAGTCATAGTTTCCTTCAACATACAAAGCTAAATGGAGATGCATGTACCTGATTAATCAATCTGAAGTCATGCGATACGAGAACCATGCCGCCGTCGAAATCGTTTATGGCGTCAGCGAGCGCATCGATCGTTTCCATGTCCAAGTGATTGGTCGGCTCGTCGAGCAACAACAGGTGAGGCACTTGCCAAGCTAACCAGGCAAATACAACTCGACAACGTTGTCCATCGGACAATTGACGAATAGGACAAATCTAAATAAAATATAACATGTAACGTGGCGTATTTGATTACTTATCATTCTTAAATTTCTACTATTTTAGAAATTACATACTTGTTGACGCCCAGTTAGACCATAGCGGCCAATAATCTTCCTCATTTCTTCGCGCTCCTTGACCTCGGGGAAAGCCTTCATCATATAATCGAGAGGTGATATATCTAAGTCCAACAACTCGTGCAAGTGTTGGTGATATCTACCAATTCGGAGGTGACTGTTTTTGCGAATCATTCCACTTGTCGGTACTAACTGTAACGCGAAATTGTCTTGTGAAGAAAAAAATGTCGAGTGCCACGTTTGTTAACAGAATATACAATCACAACGTACATCACCATACAACAGTTTTAGCAGAGTACTCTTCCCTGCTCCGTTTGGTCCAACCAACGCGATTCTAGTATCCAAATCGATTCCAAATTCCAGATTCTTGTAAATCCAAGGCGCGTTCTCGTTGTAACGAAAACTGACGTTCTGAACCATGATAACCGGCGGTGGAATCTTTCCGCACGAAGGAAAATAGAAGTTTAGCACTTTGTCGTTAATAACCTTTTCAGTTAAACCTTGCGCAACCATTTTCGCTAAAGTTTTCTCTTTCGATTGTGCTTGCCTGGCCAATTTTGCCGAGCCATGACCAAATCGCGCAATATAATTTTTCATATGCGCGATCTGATCTTGTTCCCAATTATATTGCTTTGCTTGATTTTCAAGTAATTCCATTCTGAAAAAAAAAAGAAGAGAACATACAAAGCGATGACGTAATATTGCAAGAAATATTTTATCAAAGTTATATGCAATTATATTTTATGCAGCTCACCTTGTTTTCACAAATGCCTCGTAATTACCGGTATAGTATTTCAATTGCTTTTTATTAACGTGAATGATATTGGTGCAAATGCCATTGAGGAAATCTTGAGAGTGCGAGATTATAACGAGAATCCGTTTATAAGTTTTGAGTTCTTCTTCCAACCATACGCAAGCATCGAGATCAAGATGATTGGTTGGTTCGTCGAGCAGTAACAAATGCGGTTTTACATATAATGCTCTGTAAAAGAAATAGCAAAAAGTTTTACATCATGTCAAGAGGATTTTCTTAGTATTCATTTAAACTTTTTAAATGTACTTGAAACTTTTATATACCTAGCGAGAGCTATACGCATTCGCCAACCTCCTGAGAAGTCTTTGGTAGGAGTTTGTTGCATTTTTGCAGTAAAACCCAAACCATGTAAAATATGGGCAGCACGAGCTTCCGCCGTGTCGGCAGCCATGTCCTCTAATCTCTCGTATACATCCATGAGTTGCTCCTATTAAGCATGAATATAAGTAAATATAATAATAATTCTTTATCTTTCATACAGATTTCTTAATAAACATTCTAAACCTGAGCATCTTCCTCATCACAGTCCACTAACTCTTCGGCAAGCTTTTCTAATCGCACGCGCTCCTCGTCAACCTCCATCACGCATTCCAGAGCTGTTTTATTGCTTGCGGGCATTTCTCTAGTCAAATGAAAAATATCTATTTGCTCCGGGATAGGAACTTCGCGGTTACCTAGCACCGCCAACAATGTAGACTTCCCGGAGCCATTTAGACCTAATAAACCGTAACGTCTACCACAATTCAACTCCAACATGGTGTCTTGCAGCAGTTCACAGCCATGGAAAGTAATAGAAAAGTTAGATATCTTTATATCCCGGCTGCGCGGGTGCGAAGCCAGCGAACCCGTGCAAGAACGCGCATCCGCATTTAATCTGGCGTCTTCCTCCAATTTCAGACATAATGCCTCTGTAAACATATGTTATTTCGCATATATTATGACCTTCCACGAAATAGGAGTGTTATAGGTATAACGCAATTGCAAACAGTGTTTCAAAGATAAAGCATATTTTTATAATGCACATATGAACTTTTATAATCTGTCACAATCATGTAAATAATAAATATATTTTATTATAATAATTAAAAAAATCATAAATATTACCATATTAAATTCTATAACTTCTTGAAACACATTAAAAAAAATTAAAATTATCTTATTCCATGTTTTCAAAATTAATTTATTTTGTTGTAAAATATGCATGAAATTTTAACAAATTGGAAAATAGTACTGAAAGTCAAATACTGAAAGTTATATATCTATAAGTCTGTTCATATTACTTGCACTTTTTGCATTTAGAATCCTCGCTTTCTCTTTCTTTCTCTCTCTCTCTCTCTCTCTCTCTCTCTCTCTCTCTCTCTCTCTCTCCAATGATTAATGTATATTTATCTCATTTCAAGTGCAAGAATTTTTGGAAATTTCAAGTAATATGAACAAATCTTATGTATAATCCATTAAAATAAGGATATTAAAATATCAAACTAAAAATCCTCGCGAGCACACTATTCTTTCAAAATATTTAAAAATATCTTGAGATTTTCAATTATTACCTGTTTAATAATTTACTTTTGTTTAAAACATTGGTCATTGGTGTAAAAAAAAAAATTAAAAAGCAGCTCATTGTCAGTTAGCGTGTGTGGATCTTGCAGGGCGAGAAGCAAACGGCATACTCCTTTATCTCACCTTCGGCGCTAATAGCCGTGCCGTTGGTGCCGTTCTGCAGCTCCCCCGTCGGGCTCGGTTCCTTGCCGTCCTCGGCCGGCTTCGCCTGATTATTGCTCTGCGGCTTCTTGCCGGACTGCCTCGCCTTCGCGGCCTCCTTCTTCTTCTGCTGCTGCTTCTTCTTCGCGTCGGACGGCATTGCCTTTCACCTGGAATTCAACCGACGGTTACAGCTGCGGTCTCCGTGGCTGTGGGGCGGCCCAGCGAGCGCGGGCCGCGGCGTTTTCGCGCGTTACGTAAGGCAAGAGGTTAGGGCGATTTCGCGGACACGTGCATCATTCGCCGGAGGGAAATTCGCCGCGATGGGTGAAAACGAGGCTGAGCGTGCCGCGCGAAACGGTCTCGTGACGCGGCGCGACACGAGACAAGATGGGACGAGACCGGACGAGCAGCGAACGACTGTCGGAGCAGCGACGGAGCTCAACTCACCTCGGCGAACAGACGAGACTCTACGCGGTCGCGACGCCGCTCGTGATTACCAACTTGTCGCGTGACCCGTCCGGCGAACCTTCCGACCGCGCAAAATCACCTGCGGATAATTATGCCTACCTAATTGTGCGCCAAAATGCGGACGATCTGTGTGACACGCGAACCCACACGTGCGTCGGGTGAATGGAGGCAAAACCGTCAAACTCCGCGCCCGAGCTTGCCGCGTCGGCGCCTAGATGGCGCCACGTGTACTGAAATCCGCTTTGCAGAGGATTAGTTCGAAGTGATTTGCGAGCATACCTACTCAAATAGAACAGGCAGTCATAGTAATATCAAAGTGACAATAATGTCAAAATGACGATAATATAATTACAAAATTTACCTTTCAATCATAATTTAATTATTTATTTGCCATTTTGACATCATTTGAGGTCACTTTGACATTATCATGACTTTCTATCTGCCCCAGGTAGAACAAGAAATCACAAAGATATCAAAATGACAGCAAAATGACTCTAAAATGTCATTATTATGTTTTATCACTGCTTTAGCATTATTTTGATGTCAATATAATGTCATTGTAATTCTTGTTCTACTTAGGGGTTCTACTGTAGCTTCTTTTCTTTTCTGCATTTGGAGTCTCTAGTTTTAAAAGATGCAATGGCAATGCAATGTGTTGTTAAACTCGACTCAATAATAAGAGTTCCATCTACTTTTTATTAATTTATTTTTTTCAATTTAAAAAATTGAATAGTACTCAATTCAATTTTATATTTAAAATCAAGTTTAAGAGATCATATGTTTATGTTATATCTAACAATTAAGTATAATTTTAAGATGTGCAATTAATTGTTTAATGTCCATTTCTACCACACAATGCAGATTAACTTTAATCTCAGTTTAATTTACTTTCTACCTTTTTCTAGTTTTCAGAATTAAAAAAAGGATAACAAGTAAATTAAATCGAAACTGAAGTTAATTTGCATTGATAGAAATAAAGATAAGAGATATTAAAGTACAAATCTTGCAAACAGATAAATAAATTGAACATTAATACGTATTTAATTTCTTTTAATAAAAGAAATAATATTGATTATTTTTATATTAAGATTGCATCATGAATCGATAAAGTATTTAACAGAAAAAGGAGACAGAGAATTTTCTCAAGCAATGCAAAAAATATCTCATACTATTTTGGCTATTATTGCAGTCGGAATAAAATATAGAAGAAAATGTAGAAAGAAGGATTTCACACAGAATATACGTTAGATTGACTTGTACTTACTTAAAATCTAAATGTTTGGATATCGTTAATTGCAAAATAAATGGCAAAATGAATGATAAATTAAAATTACGTCCTTATACACGTCATACATTTGTATCGTTACTTGAGTTTTCGGGAAGATATCGAAAAATAATGTTCTCTTAAATATTGTCTCTGAATTGTACTAAATGCATTTAAATAATTACAGAGTCTCATTATCATAGTACTATAAGATGCTCTCAAGAAATTACATGACATATTTGTTAAGTAAAAAAATATCTTGCTTAGATTAATAAATCGTTATTACCACGCCTCGTCGCAGACGCTATCGTTAACGTGTGCCGTGTGGGTTTCGAGTTACATCGCGCGCGGGGTGTCGCACCCCTTCGGTTTACAGAGCACTTCTGGATCTCCCCGATTCGGGGGGGGCGCATTGACCGAAGCCGGGCCGGTCAAGGTGTGTGTTCTTTCTGATGAATGAACGAATGGATAAACGGCCAGTGGGGCGGGGGACCGGGGCGGGGGTGGTAAAAGAAGACACAGACTTACGCCCCGGCAGCGGGTCTGAACGTCTGTGCCGGCCGGACGACGACGGTGGTGGGGTGGCACCGAGGGAGGTGGTTCCGGGCTTAATTGCACCGTATCACAGAACGTAGTATTCCCCCGTAGTACGTGCTGATGAAGGATGGGGGAGGAAGGGTAAGGGAAGAGATGTGGGGGTGTAACGTGGCCGCTGTCGGCCGGCGCATCGGCGCGGCGTTTGTACGTTAAGCCGCACGTTTCGAGTTCGACGTGTGCGTACGCGGTCGACCAGTGACGTACTTGTTCCACTTGCGCGGCCAGGCCGTCGCGCCGCGCCGATTCGCAGGCTGACTCTTTGACACCCAACGGGAGACGTGATACGTCTCGGCATGTTTGAAAAATTACATCTGTGAGATTTTCAATCGTCGCGGGTCTAACAGCGCGCGTTTAATAGTCCAGTTTAATATTCATGGATAATGGTTATTCAAACTGTTATTTTATAGCAATTACTTCTCTCTCGAGTATCATTATGAAAGCTATATTCACAAANGCAAGTTGGCACAGTTGATAAAGTTGGAAAAAGATTATATTATACATAATTATATATTATATTATATAATATATAAGATTATATTAATGCAGATAGATCAATGTAATTAATATTGTATATTGCAATATATTGCAATAAGATTGTTAACGTAATTCAAAGCAAATTGCAAGAAGAAAGATATAAATAAACATATATACATCAAAATAATTGTATAATAAAAAAAACATATAATCGACAAAGTAATCGTGTATATATCAATCTATTACTATATGTCGATTATCATGATTATTATTTCGACGTGCTAATTGAAACATGCAATTTTGAAATACAATGAAATCTACTACAGCGCACAAAATTTCAGTAAAAAATATATTTGTCTGACGTAAAACCAAATAGGTTCATTAAAAAATTTTATAAAATGAAATAAAAATAATATTAATTCTTTAATTCGTCGGAAATTTATTTAATATCTTCGTACATGGTTGTTGTATTAAAAATCAGTAGTACTTTATATTAATAATAGATATATATTCATAATACACGAATAACGACAGACAACATATACGATAATTATCTGATTAGCGGTCCATTACTGGATTAAAATTCGCGATCTATAGTGTCTCGTGTCGTTTTCGCTACATGATCAATGTGTTACAAGAGTTCGAAGGGTTTATAATCCATCGTTGCGAAAATTTAATTTAAATTTAAAGCCGCGGCCGGCCGTTACGGTTCGTCGTAAAATTTATGAGCTGATAGTCGGACTGCCGCTTTGCACGGCGAAGAATCGACGTGACGTCTTTCGTGCCGAGTGTTTTTGACACGAGGTGGTCGACCTAATCGATCCCAGGTTGAAATAGCCGAACCGGAAGTAGGACATTTAGGCCCATCGACAACGACAAGAAAGCCAGAAGAAGAGAGGAAAAGACAGGGGAGGATCAAGCCACCGATTTAAGTCTAGATCTCTCGAGTCGTCACTCGCTTCAGAAGGAAGTCACTCAACTCCTTCACCGAGAGAAAATGTGAACTAAATGAGATATCTTTTCCGCCGTTAGTCTTAAAGAGCGCATAAACGGCGGTTAAATAAATAGTTGGCAAATTTATTATTCATTTCTTGTGTTGTGTAAATTTTTTTTTGTTAAGGGAAACTGTTTTAATTAAAAATAAATGTATTATAAAAGAGAGTAGACGCTAAAAATTAAAAATGAATTCTTTTGTGACAACGAAAAATTTAATTTTCTCATCTCGTTAATCGGTGATAAATGATGTGGCAAAGTGTAACGAGTCGCGAAAACAAACCTCGATCGATTCGTACATTCAAATAAACAGCTTAATAATCACGCGAATTAAGCCGATCAAAATGATCATTATTGCCCTCTCTATATTTATTGACTGTACAATTATCCACCATATACTCTGAAGTGTCGTTGAAATAATTTTGAATGTCTGGTGGTATTATTAATACGATATCGCATAGATGAAGGTTTCGATACTTTATCTAAGTAGGTAATTAATCGTAACGTAATAATCACGGTTATAATCGGCCGTAAAAAAATTCTCTCGCCCGAATTAATCGCGCTGGGAAAACCCGAGCGAGCGAATGCAGTCGTGTGTATGACATTCGTCGATCTGCGAGAATGTGCACACAACTCTCGGCTTGATTAGCATGTCTACCCGCCTCGTGCTCAAGTTTCGTAATGTTTTGCTGTGAAACTGATATACCTCCTGAAACGTAAGCAAGTGTCATCGATCTCTTTTAGCGATCCCCGCGCATCCCCGCGACAGAACGAAGCCTCGTGCTCGATTTCTCCCTTTACTATCGTCGGATGAATTTAGATAAAATTCATAATGCACATGCTTTATTTGCGCGTATATAATATGGCTTTATATAAGTACATTATGACATAAATAATTTCTCAGGTACATTGCCGGAATAAAATAACGTGACGTCTCGCTAAATAAAATATACAAGTGCTTTTATGAGTTTCAAGTGAGTTTCATGCGCGAAGAAGGACAAGGAAACTATTTTCGAAATCGCACATCGCGATATAAATTATGAAACTGTCCCACTTTGAGCTTGTATTGTTTTCTGCAGAAAATGTAATTTTTGGAAGTATAATATTTTATGTCTTGTAAGTTCTCTGAAAATGTGAATTTTATGCGCTAGTCTCTCTCTCTCTCTCTCTCTCTCTCTCTCTCTCTCTCTCTCTCTCTCTCTCTGGAACGTCAGTTATGGTGAAAACTTGGAATACTCCCACGTCGGAGTCTGTTCGACAGCCCTTAAAGTTTCTTTAAGCATCCACCTTAGTAGAGGACGACCTTCTAAGATGTTCCCGGTAATCAGTATGCAATAATTGACGCTACGCTTCTAGTGTCTTCCCGCGAAGAGAACGGCGAAGATTTTAAGTCACTCTGAAGGTAATACCATTACCAAATTTCTTATCTCTGAGGTGAACATAGAATACAAAAAAAGGGATTTATTTCTGTAATCAATCTATAATTTATGAATTTATCAATTTTAACAAGGCGTTTATTTTTTTCTTGCCTCACAAAAGACAAAGAAGAATCTTGATCATAATATTATGTCAAAATTTGAAAATATTTAGCTAAATCTATTCTACAGATTTGTACTAACATATGGGAGACCCACGAAACTCTCCTCGGAGACGCGCGAGATCGATAGGGTTTTTGGCACAATTCGCGATCGAAGGTCCGGCCGGCGAAAGGAAGAAGACCGGCGGCGTGTCTGCTCTGTCATCTATATACGCTACTGCGCGCAACGACGACGACGACGACGACGACGACGACGAAGACTACGGCGGTGGTAGTCGTCGTCGTCGTCGTCGCGCCCGTCGCCACTCTCGCTCGTACGCTCGCTCGCCTGCGCGCTTGCGTGCGTATTCACAGCCCTCAACATGTCCGCGCGACGGCGGCCGAGCGTATAGTCGTGGCTATGCGGCGGGGCGCGTTGCACCCCGCGAGCCGGTAGTCCTCAGTTCCCTGACGCAGGGGCGGCTCGCAATTCCCGCGCGAAGCGCTCCTCACGCGCCCCACGCACTCTCACCCTCCGCGTCGTCGCCGTGCGTGCGTGCGTGCGTGCGTGCGTGCGTGCGTGCGTGCGTGCGTGCGTGCATGCAAGCGTGCGTGTATGCGTATTCGAGCGAGGTCGTAATCACTGTCCTCGTGTCAACGCCACCGCCGACACTGTCGTCGTCATCGTCGTCATCATCATCGTCAAGGTGCTATTTCGTTCGCCGACCCTCCACGAAGAGGAACAGCCCCGTTCGAGGCTCGTGCTCGAGGCGAGAGGAGAGAAAGAGAAAGGACAAGGACGGACGTACACGGTGCACCGTCCGCGTACGGACGGGGGAGTAACGGGGAGGTGAAGGGGCGCTGCTCTTCAGCGACGTACGGCGGAGTGGCGTATACGAGCACACGAAGGGTGCGCTCGCGCGCGAGGAAGAGAAGAGAGGCAGAGGCATCGCGGGGCGAAGTGCGGACGGACGGCGAGGGTGGCCCAGCCGGAGGGTGGGTGACAGAGAGAACGTGTGGGAAAGAGGGAGCGCGAGTAAACGAGTGGAGACGGGAGAGAAGGGGGTGCGAGTGCGAGAGGGAAGAACAGAATGGTGGGTGGTTAGTGCGCGAGCGACAGAACGCGAGAGCGAGCGAGGGAGAAAGCGAATGAGAGTGCGCGCGAGGGAGAGAGAGAGAGAGAAAGAGAGCGAGGAAGAGAGAGAGAGAGGGAAAAAGGCTCGAGGCAGGCGCGCGTATTGATTCCCGCGTGGCGTATACGGTGAGGTGAGAAAGCTGCAACCGGAAGATTCCTCCTGCCTCCTTTCGCCGCCGCGAGGAGAAGGAGCGAGGAGAAAAATAGCCGGATAGGAGAGCGGGCTGTGAGTGTGAGGAAAGGGGGAGAAGAGAGCCGCTCGCCGGGACACCGCTCTCTCGCGTCTCCCGCTCTCGTGCTCCCGCTCTCATCAGGTACGTTTACGCGCTCACGAGAGAGGGACGTCGTTAACGTGTCGCGATTTCCCGATTGCCGCGTCTTGTGTCTCCTTTCGCGTTTTCCTTCAGCGCTGCCAGGTCGCTCGTCTTTCTCGAGGAGAAACGGGCAGACACAAGCAGGCAGGCAAACAGACAGGTCGACGGACTGTCTCTCTCTCTCCCTCCCTCTCGTCCCGAGGGTGAGGCAAAGTTCACGAGCGTGAGCGAGAGATCAAGTGAAATGGATGAAAGAGAGACGGAGAGTGGGCAAGAGAGGGATCGAGAAAGAGAAAGATAGACAGTCGGAGAGAGAAGGCACTCTCGAAAAAAGGGTATATCGATCGGGTTGGTCCGGGACCATCGGCTGGCACGCCACCACACGATTTTCGTGGTGGCTCCGTCCTCTCTCTCTCTCTCTTTCCTCCTCTCCTTCCTTCTCTTCACTGCCTTCTTCTCCCACTTCTCTCTCTCTCTCTCTCTCTCTCTCTCTCTCTCTCTATCTATCTATCTATCTATCTATCTATCTATCTATCTATCTATCTTTCTCTTTATCTCTCTTTGTTCAATATACTACCGGCATCGTGTGCACATCGCTTTTTCCCACGCGCCACCGGCTCGCTTTTCCTACCCGATCCGACCTCGAGACGGCACAGGTGTCGCTCGAAAGCTCCTTGCGCGCCTCGGACGTCGACGCGCCGGTGCCTCTTCCTCGCGGGACAGCCGCGGTCCCCGGTGAGTCCCCGTCGCACTCGATTCGGCGTGCGCGGCTCCCCTTTCCGGCGTGCCTCGCTCGTGCGCGGTATTAGTGGTTTCATCGACGATTCCTCCGTAGGTTCTCCGTCATACGTTATCCCGAATGTATCGTCTCGCTTCAAGAAACTCGTCTTTAACGGTGAGCGATTTTTCGTCAGTGCATGATCCTCGAAAACGGATCCGACGGTTTCCGCTTTCATCCGGCGCGCTAGAAAAGCTCTTTTCGCGACCGTCATCTCTGTGTCGACGATCATCTCTGTGAGAGTATTGGAAGTGATATTTCTCGAGAAAATCGGAGCAGTTGTCAGCGGATTCATCGGGAAGAGATTGATCGCCACCGTCGCTTCGCTAGGTCCTTGTTCTCGACACGGACGTTGTACGTCAGTTATTCGCGCAGATCGTTAGTAATACGCGGTCTACTCTCGCGTACGTAAAAGTGGACATTAATGGACGTTAGCGGGTAAGATGGTAACGCGGGAAATGACACGATATTGCAGAAACGTTAAAAATTCTTCCCGTCATCTGGAATGAAATTACATCTTTCCGCGTAACGCGAGACGTCTCGCGAGAAACGTGATTGTCTTTCTTCTCTTCAGACGCATACATTAACGAAATGCTCTTCGACGTCGCGACAGACCCTAGGAACTGTCACTCGCACGTTTCTTCCATAGTGATCGTCGCGAAAGACATGGTTATCTGTCTTCCTCGCCGCTGTTTCCAGAACCATGACTTAACGCGTGTTCTTGCGTGCATTCGCGTGCCTCGGTTCGCCGTGAGTGCGTGTACAGCGGTTGGAAAAGAAAAAAAACAAATGTACCCGGCGTGTACAATAAAATACTCCTCGTCTTCACCCCGCCGCCCTTTCCGGCTGTCGGCCTCTTCGTCTTGCACGCGCCGGTGAGGTCCCCTCCTTTCAGCGTGGTGGCCATGGATCGATATAGCGTAGGAGGATCGCCACGGCGAGAAAGGAATCGAAGAGCGAAGTTCAAGAACCAGTTGAATGTCGGTTATGTAAATGGTTATGCGCTGGTGACGCGGCGCCGTCGTTCGATGTGCGAGCGACGCCGGTTGGGACGGTCTCCGTGAGGTTTCGCTACGTCTTGTCCGTTGTAGTCGGCTACGTCCTCGTCCGTTTCTACTTTGTTCGCTAGGCATCTTTAACGTTCCGTGTCGCCTCGTTTCCAAGGAAAAATTATCATAGATCCAGGAAACGAGATTTCGAATTATTGCTTTCTCGATACATTCGTTTACCCTCCCGAAATTCAAGCAAAATATTTCCAGGTCAGTTTCTTTTTATGCCTTAAAAAGAAAATGAGAAATGTACTGCCGTGTATGATTGATGTTACTCTAATTTTCAGTTTTTATTCGTTGCATAGAAGAATTTTTACCATTTTGTTATACTGTCAAAAATAAATAAGTAGGAAAATATATGTATTTTAGATTTCAACATACGATTGTTCTTCTATACGAAAAATGAGTTTTGATACAAATCGGAGTAAACGCCTAAATTCCGGATGATGAAACATGAAAGAATCCAATTAGATCCCTATAGACGAGTGGAATGCGAGCGAGTTAGACGAGCTAGAAATCAAATAGTTTCTTCGACTGTGATCTCCCCGTGTACCGAAAGTTTCTCCCGCGAATGCTGCCGCGTTGTGCCCTTTAACAGAGAAGCGTTATCCACGGTTAAATGTATTTGCAACAAACAAATGCCGGCACGCGCAATTCTCTCGTTGATCCTCATTATTCTTTCACTCCGGCAAACAGCTCCGGCTTTGTCGGCGTGACGCGTGTGCACGTGATTTTTGCGTTAAACATCGCGCGGCAAACAAATCGAGGGATCGTTTATTGATACCGCAAACAGCCAAGCGATTTAGGTGCTTGCGCGTTCAACTGGTTATTTCCAGCGGATTCCCGCGTTTGCTGGGTATCGGGCAAATGTCAGATCTCTTCTAAGCTGCATGCGATGCGAGTGTAACGTTACAAGGAAGGTAGCCCAAAAGGAAAGAGATAAAGAGAAAGAGAGAGAGAGAGAGAGACATATGGTGCTGCAGGAACGAGTCGAAATAACATTTGCGAGAAAATATCACATCGTTAAGTGTTAAGTGGCGTGTGTAAGGGTGTTAAGTAACTCGTGGCGTGTTAGGACGTAGTTAATCTCGCGTGTGCGTAGAAATGATCGGTCCGCTTTCTTTGCGCCTTCGATACGCCATTAGCGGAGTGGCGCCGTTTAAAATGCCGGTGTTTTACTTATAGGAAAAAATTATAGTACACGCTCCCCTGCCTCCTTCTCCGCCTCGGTCGTCTCGCATCCCCGGGGGTAATCGCGCCTCTCGATAACAGCGATATTATTTATTGGCCGCAGTCACGTGGCCCTCGCGACTCGCGGAGGCAGTAAACGGTGGTCGCTTTGTGATCTTTCAGGAGAACGGAACAGGGTGAGAACCGGCGCCCGGCAGAATGAGAGAGATCGTCAGTCACCGATCGAGCAGGGACCCGCCGGCCCTTCGCACGAGAGATGGTTTTTAGAAGGTACGTAAAACGGAACAAGACCCACGTGCTCGCGCATTTTTTTTTTTTTAAGATCTAATCCAGTCCAACAGGAAAGTGAATAATCATATTCGGCACCGACCTCCATCCGGTAAAGCTATTTATAATTGTAACTGAGAGCAAATTTAGCGGGAGAATAAAAGCGAGTGATTGAATTAAGATAGAAATAGAAAGCATGTAATAGAAAACTATACGGACGCGAAACTAGATGAACTAAACATTTAAAAAAAAAAATAAAAAGAGAACGTAATTTCCGATTTTGCATCTCTTTTTTTTTCTACCGTCTCGAAAGTGCAGCATGAATACGAGCACGGTATTTTACGGAATCATCTCTTTCCGCGCCGGTTACAATTCCGCGGCAGTTCAATTTCTTTCTTTCTCCGCTTTTTTTTTCCTACTTCCTTTCGCAAATCTTCTTCTCTGTCAGTCGGAAATCGTATGCCCAGAGTTATTTGTTTCCGACTTACTCTGGAAATATGAATTGCATGTAACGTGTCGTGAAACTGTAATAACACTCTTCCACGAAGTCACGTAAAGAATTGGCGATTGAGCATGACAGAAAATTCGTGCCAGTCAATGTTTCTCAAATAAGATGGCAGTTTCATTGTACGTATATCGTCACGTGGCAACCGCGAGATCTGAATATAAAAAAAAAATCTCCTCTCGCCGGGTTCTGTCTCCGCTCGCAAAAATAAATTGAACCGCCGCATTAAATGGGGCTCTGCTTGTCCGCAGAAACCGTAGAGGATGTTTACTACAATTTGGTGATATTAATAAATTCACTATGACATTTATACAATATAATTCTAGCCCAAAATGCTTCAATTATTGTTAAATATATCAACGGCGACACAGCATCGCCGCAATAATATGCTTTTACGTCGCGGTAAATTTCGCCATTTGGCGTAATCTTGTCCGAGCTGTAGCAACGGAATGAAACGGGTAACGGTAATATCTCTCTGCGTAATTATTTTCTTCTACATGAACGTAGAAACGCATAAATCTCAGCTCTTTGCTAAAATCGCGAGAAACTGCCGTGACAAGCAACCGTAACGTTAAGCATCCGCTTTCTCTTTTCGAAATACCGAAAAAAATGATCTCGCCCAGATTCGCCGAGGCCGCTGTTTTTGTGCCGCCGCTTCCGTCGTGCATCCCGCCGGCGCGGCGTTCCGGCGCGTAATCAGTACCGGTCTCGAGGAGTGTTTAAGCTTAATCATGGGCAGCTACGGCGAGGCCCCCATAAAGCACGAACGGCGCGTTCCCGAAGATTTACGCGATTGCGACGGCGGGGACGGGAGGGGCCGGAAGGGGATACAAAATCGGCGCACGGCACCCTCGGGAGCGCGTGACGGTTTATCTTCCTCCGTTGCATGTGCATTATTATCATTATGCCGTTCGTTCTTTCTCTCGGCCGCCCGCTCCCGCCGCCCTTCGCTACGGAACGCTTCCCTGCAGCGGCGCGCCGGCTCGAAAGAATTTCGCAGGGGAACGATTGGCCGTTTACTCTCGCAAACTATAGCGACACTGTTTACGACTCCGCATTACGATGCATAGTGCAATAGCCGGCAGGATAAGCCGCTACGGCGCGACCTCTTAGCGATTATGGCCTTTCCCCGGTCAGCGTTCGTTGTACGAGCGGACCTCTCGCCGTCCGCGCGGCGGATTTCGCGAGAGAGAAAGAGAGATCGTTGATCCATCGCCGAGGCACGCGAGCGATAAATCGAATGGACTGAAACGAGATAAGGAACACCGAGGGAGAACACGGCGGCATTGCAAAGTTCCACAATTCACGTGTCTGCTACTACGGTAAACTAATTTACGGGACAACGACGCACGCAATGCACGTTTTCTTTTTAAAAGTGTTTACTTGTGTTTCTTGAAAGTGCACAGTAACAACATAACGAGCCCGTGTAACAAGAAAATTTTTAGCCCTTTACTTTGTAAAAAATAGAAGAAACGTTTTAATAATAAGCTAGAGTTTTTGTAGAGCGCGTTCTTGCGGGTTCTCTTGGTTTTCTTTTTTTTTCTTTCCTTTTTTTTTCTGAACGAGACTGATAATAACGCTCTTCGATTCAACGGTTCAATTACGCGAGTAAGAACGCCGGTCGTTTCAAGCGGGGACGACATCTGCGTTTCCTCGCAGTCGCGCCTCGACGTGCTCCACTTTTCCCCGACATGTGCTCGTTTCGAATAAGTTCTATGAATGAAGTTCGTCTGTGGCTCTAATTAAATTGCGTGAATGAGTGCAGGCGGGGCCGTCGCCAAAAGTGTCAAGGATAATAAAGTTTACCGAAAAGATAAACCTATCATGTCAGGGGGGGGGGGGGGGGGAATCCGCAGGAGGATCAAACTTCAAAAGTATCGTCGATTTATTTGCGATGCGGGCGAAGTAATACCGTCAGGAGTTGGGACAGGAGTTTGGTCAGACGCTCATATATCACGGGTAATATATCATTGGCTATTGACATGTGACAAAAACTTCGTCCTTTCGCTAATAATACAATATTTTCGTTTATTCTTAATTTACGCGCGATGCGCTACACGTATACGTTGCACACCATTAATCGCAGTGTTAATTTGCTTTTAATTATCGGCACTTTTATATTTTCTTCAGCACGGCTATTTAAATTCTGCCTCGGACGGCAAGATCTCTTGCAAATCTATCTTTGCCGCAAACACAGCCCGTTAATCTACAAAATGCGTTGACTTGGTAGAAATTTCCTTTATAAAATATCACAACACTTATTATAAAGATAACAATCTATTAAATAATTTTTTCAACAAAAAATACGCAGCCAGATTCTGAATTTTGTTGCTCGATCTTTTAAATATTACCATTGCTAAAAGTAACTTTGCTATAAATTCCACGGGAAGAAAAGCTGCAGAAATACTGTGCAAATTTTTACAAGGTAATATAGCATTGTTCATTTCATGAAGGATGTTTCCTTTGTTTTTATCTTTATTGCTAAAGAGAATTAAAGAACGATTTGGTGGAATTATACGGAGGGTTCGCGAAATCCCTTGGACTTGTACGAGAAAAGACAAACGAAAGGGAGATCCTTTTTAGGGCGAGATACCAATAAAGAGTCATGAATTGCGACGCGCAGAGACAAAAAAAGAAAAAGAAAAANTGAGAGAGAAAGAGAGATCGTCGACACGTGTTTCGGGATTTCATTGAATCTTAATGAGCGAGTCTGATACAGAATGTCGTAGAAATAGTAAACCGAGCGGTTTGGCATAGCCGGTCGCGACTGACGTGGCTCATGAGATTCCTGTCATGCCATACTATGACCCCAGATCAACCGTGATCGCGTGTCGGCATGTACCATAGATTATCCGATCATGTTCGATATAGGTTGTCCGAGAAATGGGTCACCCATCTCAGGTCGCAAATATTAGAAATCCAACTCCGAGAGAAGTGATATCCAGCATATATATATATATATATATATATATATATATATATATATATATATAAATTTATATATATGTAAAATTCTTTTCATATTGAGATAAAAATAAATTTTTAAAAGTCGATGAATTTGGCATATTAATTCTGTTAAAATTAGAAGTTAAGAAAGTTTTATTATTTAATTAATTCGACGATTAAATGATTTTCTTTATATAATTTTAAATAATTTGGATTTAATTCTTTCTTTTCAGCTCTTTTCTTCGGTCTCTTTCATTAGTTATGTATGATGTTTAATATGGAAAACTGAAAAATCGTAAAAAAATTAGTGTTTAATAAGATTTTCAATAAAGAATTGAAAAGGTTAACAAAATTTATAAATTTCTGAGAAACTTTATTTCTGTGACGCTCCGAATTATATTGTGATAAAATCGCAAAATCAACTTTTTATTCCTTAATTATGAGAAAACTGTTCATTAGATTATTATTTTTCCTTTAAATTTGGCAAGCTTGATAAAAGACGATCGATCTTTAATGTTATAGACTCTCGTGACACTTGTATCCCGATGGAATTTTATTTTCGTCCTTTTATGAGAAAAACGAAGATTCACAGACGAAAGATTTAATTTTAGCGACTTTCGTGAATGACGGTTTATTGGTACAGTATTGGTACGTGCGTAATAACATGTAATAGTATCGATCGAGATTGTCTTGAAACAATCAGTGATGTTTGTATTTTGCCCTGAGAATCGAATGAAGCGGGCGGCGTTTAAATATTTGACAGGCGTTCTCTCTTTCTCTCACACTCTGTATCTTTTGACAAATTATATTTACCTCGATTCGTGTTGCGCGTACTAACATCGGAAATAATTATTAAATCTGAATGCGAAGCTATAAGCAATATGCCGATCACAATTCGGCCAAAATGCTTAATTTATACATTAATTACGCATGCAATTGAATTACAGCCGAAATTATATCGCCGATTTGGTCCTACAATTTAATATTTATTAATTTATTAATATTTTAATCGAATATACGTTTGTGAATATTATAATATGTCAACGATGTAGAATACACTGTTTTCTCAAACTCTCTATTTGACCCAGAAGGCTTGCTGGTTCTTTTAAATTTCTTCTATAATCTCAGAATTTCAAATAAAACGCTTCGTGTAGCATATTCATTTTTTTTTATAATTAGAATTTTCGTCAAGTCTTGACGAATTGCAGTGAATTAGAGAGTACTGATATATCGCAAATTCAGGACGGAGGCGAAGCTTGTCGTTTTATCGAGCGAAATCGCGACGATGCATCTCGGGACGCGTATTTCAATTATTAATGCCAACATCACGTGTCACGGTTATTTCTGGGGGAGGTAAAAAAAGAGGAGAGATATTTCGCGTGGCCGGAGAAGGATATAATAGAAATGTAGAACGAGAACAAGGGAGGAGAGGGATCAGGAGGGAGGGAGGGAGGGAAGAATGAGAGAAAGCGACAGAAAGAGAAGGTACACACGTTCTCACGGATTTATATAACTGTCCCCGGTCTACAGGGAGGAAGAGAAAGCGGGTGAGCGAGAACGGGGGGGAATCATCTGTATGTGCGCGAATCGGTAATCGATCGCGCGGATACAGGCCGGCCGTTAATAAATTAAGATAACCGCGGATCGGAGAACGAGAGGGAAAATAGGTTAATGAGACGCGATGGAGAAAACAGTTTTGCGGTAAAGAGGGGAAGGGGTGGCGAACAGGAAAATGAGAAGAGCGACACGTGGGGATTATTACGGGGATCCATTACAAGTTTATGATTCGTCCATGGATAAAATACGAGCGCGCGCTTCAATATTAACTCCACGTATATTAACGTCGCCGTAAATTAACCGTCTAAGAACGACGTCTATACGATACGCGGATGATTATACTTGGGATAATTGCGCAACTAAACTATTCAAATTTGTAATTCCACTGTTACTTATAGACTTGCCCGCGTTCTCCGCCAATACTTTCTCTCTACCTACTGCATAGTTTGCGCGGCAGTCACCGTTCTAAAAAAAAAAGCATATTGTAAAATTCATTTTTATTTTTATGATAAAGGAGGGAAGGAAACTTCTGATCTTCTTCCCTTCTTTAAGAGAGAACTTTCCGGTGGACTCGTATATTTTGACCCGATCTACGATTTCAGGAAGAGGGCATGACGCACCGAACTCATGCAGTGGCGAAAACACGTGCGCATCAAGTACGGTGGTCGAGTCGGTGTCGGTCAAGGACAGCGGGAGCGGGAGCAAGGGCAGCTGCAGGTGCGCGTGGTGCAGCTGCAGCGGGAAGGGGGCGCACGACTCAGCTACGTCTGTCATCAGCCTCAACTCTCGTCGACGGCTCGCCGCAGCTGCAGCGCAGCAGCCATGCTCTGCTGCGGCCGCAGGAAAGTAAGTGCAGTAGAGCGCACGACTGTATGACACACGCAGACGTACGGCAGATCGCGCGCGATGGTACTCCTCTTCGGAAAACTCCCCGAGGGCCGCAACCGAATCTCTCTCTGTGAGAGAGTCGCGTATTCGAATATCATAGACCGCTTAGAGACGCCTCAGAGAGCTTCCAAGTCGACTCAGCGAAAATATCGACAGAACAAGTTATTGCAAGGTACCTTGGATGTATGTGTGCGCAAAATTGAGTCTAGATCTTGCCGATAAACGGCGATGGATTCGAGCCAAATCAGAATGCGTCAGAGTTCGTTTCCGGCGATCGAGCTGAATTCGCTCCTGCGCCATCGTTCGTTAAAGATTGCATAGTCTTGCAGTGATTTCGAAAAAGAGAGACCTTTAAGAACGCGCAATTTCCCCTCGCCCATTTCCAGCCTTGATTCCCGCGCGAGGATCATATTATACTTGAATCGCATTTCCCGTACATTAAAGAGCAAACGTGAATCATCTGGCATGTCCATCACGCGTTCATTCATCGCGCAACTTTTATCCGATATAATATTACGCGCTGCCAACGATGCAGAAGTTATTCGTATGAGCACACATTTAATTTTATATTCTACGCAGGGCGGCGCCGTCATTCGCCGCGCTCTACTTTCTGTAAGTTTATATCCGATGGGAAAACTTGCGACTCTTGAATCTCGACGTCAAATATGTAATTGATACTATTCAAGCGTTAAATCTAGTTTCCGTTAAAATAACTCGGAATCATCTGTAAAGAGCGAGATTTTATCTACTCCCAAAGTTAAATCCGTCGAAAGTTTCACTTCTCGATATTAGATCTTCCACGCTCTGCACGAGAAGTTTAATTTTGCTGAGAAACATTTGATCAAATTTTGAATAAGTAACGAAATTAGATAGGCAAGTATAGTTTTCATTTACAGTGAGAATAATAAAAATAATACTATATCGTGCCGAAATTTACTCAATATTTTAATTATCATTTTTATCGTGCGCTTACATTATTTACATTAAAGTTTTCTAAGAGCTTTATATTCATTTACAATCGCGGAATATAAATGATTGTATGACGTGACCATGAGGGAAGGACTATCTTCCTACCTCTCTCGAACTGAGCTTACATCTTCCATTACCGTTTTTAAAAGGCAGGATATTCTGATGCGATATTAGAAATGAAGAAAAAGTACGTTTATATACACGCGATGGGGCGCCGGGAGCGAAGGGGTTAATCGAAGTCGCTTTCGTCTCTATCGCCCCCATCCCCCTCATTGCTGTATACCGCGAATTGAGAAACGACGGCGCCGGAAGCACGAAGCCGAAGTCATTCGAGCACACCGCCGGCTTTGCATTGCCGTCCATTCAATTTGTCTCGATAAATCGTCTGGTGGGCTTCCATCGTGTCAGGCCGGACGGTCGGCCACGCGATTTTCCCTTTCACAAGATCTACCCTCGAACTTGAAGTAAAACACATCGTATTAACATTAAAAAGTTTACACTGCGATTTAACATACAAAGATTAATTCCCACGGAATTACGTGCACAAGATGTCATTCTTAAAATCAACACCGTTATTCTAATCGTAAAGTATATTAAAAGTCCGAGTTTCCAATGGCTCTCGCTTCGAAAAGCGCTAATGAAAAGAACGAGAACGACGCGAGAAATGTGCTATTAGAAGAAGAAAGTTTTGTTAATGCTCTTATCGGATTTAATGCGGCGCGGCGCGACGCCGGAAACACGCCTGATTTATTTAAGATAGGTCATACCCTCGCGTCGCACGCTCCTCGCGATCAAGTGCTGCCGAGCTCGATTTACACCGTCCGAGCGCGTCGAACGGTTCGCAAAGTCGAGATTAATCGGGTTAATGTCACGTGCGCGTCTCGCTACCGACGCGCCGACCGCCACGTGTATCCGCAGACCCGATACCGGCGGACGTTCTGAGGATAGCGTTGCAACTAGATTTATCACACCGTGTCGCGCCGTGTAAACTTCATAAAATTCACCGTCGCATCATGCACGGTATCGCATTAGCAGATATCGTTATATTATAAATACAATCGTGGAATTAATGTCAAAAGTTTACGGATTCCGTCCACGAAAATTTTTAAAAGCTCGGGCTCCAATTTCTTCATCCAACACTTTTCTTCTTATGTATTGTTAGAAAAGACTACTTAGGGCGGATCACTTTTATAGTTGCCAGTAGTTAGTTATATAAACGCCAAAGCATTTGCATATATCACTCGTGATTGTTCTGTTATAATTATAATGCACCATTTCGCAGTGGGCCGACACTCTGGTCGGCGTAACGAGAATTTAATAATTTAATTGAATCACGCAGGTTTATTCCCGAGTAAACTGTATTAAAATTTAACAATATATAATATATACGGCAATCATTGCACAGCACGCGCACCGTGGAGGCTGCGATGATTTAATAGAGGAGAACGATATGTTCTATCAATCAGCTTGAAAGAGGCTAACGTTTTCCGATATGTCGAGGGTTAGTTCGAAAGTTCATTTGTGAATAGTGTCGGATCTCGGAACGTATGCATTGTGAGCCTCCGCAATGGCCACGTCGAGCGACTATTATTATCCTAATTAAAAATTTACTTGATTTGTGAACAAACAACCGCGCTGTTGGATTGAAAAAAAGATTGTATCTCAGAACACGTAGATATAAATACTAACTGTTTAAAATAATACATCTATTTATGACCAATTAATAATTTGCTACTTAAGTCTAGAAATGGACTGCGACTGTTCACACCTGGATTTATAAGGCTCAGTAAAAAGTATTCACATTACACTGAGAAAAAAAATGTGTTGAAAAACGCAAAATATATTTCATCCAACTAAAATATTTAATTCGATACGTTCAACTAAACATTATTACACTGACATAAAGTATTATATGGATAAACTATACTTTTTTTAGTGTAACTAAAAAATTAAAAACTAATTAAAAAAACTAAAATTGTTAAATCAACCATTGGGTTAAACAATTATACAAATTTAGTTCGTACAAATGTTTTTTTTTTCTCAGTGTAATATTCAGGGAATTTCTCTGTTTATAAATGTTATTTTGCAAGCGAATCTGAATTGCGATTTTATAATGGCGTTCTGTAAAATCTGACAATCTCCAAGAAAAAAATTTGTCGAGTGATTTTTGCAGAAATCAGAAATATCTTTGCTTTCTTGCAAAGAAGTTTCATCCTGACATTATACACTATAGTTTCGTATGCGCCTACATTAGATCTCTCTCGTGATATTACACGTATAGCTACTACTTGTAAAAATACCTATCGTCGATCTTAAACCCAAATCCCGAGTCATGAATCAATACGCGACGCGAGAATGCGTCCAGTTTTAACCCCCCCTTCGGGAGAAAACACTTGCAACTTGAAAGTAGAGCTCTTGTCAATGACCGGCGCGGCGGTGTCCTCGAATTGATATCATCGCGGGGTACGCGCTCGCGGGGATCGAAAATATGATACCGGCGGAATATCAGTTCGCGGTAAATCAATATAGAGAGATACGGAACGCGGCACGGCGCCGGGACGGGACGGGACGGCGCGCAGGACGTTGGATGAGGGAGAAGGCGGCGGCGACGCGAGAGGGTGGCTTTATCTGATATATTTGTCACAGTTGCGCCCGCAAATATCCGGCAGGTTGCCATTATTTTGCATTCTATCGGCGCCCGGAGCCCGGTCGAAATAAACGCGCATACATTTTCTATCCGGGCCCTGGGCTCCGTTCTATCGGAGGGGAGGGGTGGAAAGGGGGTTAGGGGGCACGGTCGAGCGCGTTTTCGGTTAGCACGGCCGGAAAGTCGGCGAAAATAGCGGAGAGCCCGCGGGCCGGGGGGAGAGAGGGAATTTATTTATATACACGTACATGCGACGTGATTGCCGAACGCAATTAAAACACGAACGCTCGTGCGAATTATGGTCGTTTCGCAGGGAAGGTTGAAAGAGAGG